>JAUUDZ010394888.1:0-15468 GCA_032361705.1 Panulirus versicolor | reverse complement strand
ATGTTGAGTTGTGCAAAGTATATTCAACACTTAACTGTGTCAAGAATGGGTCAACTCATACAAAGGAATCCAAACAAATTAGATCATATGGTCTCAGATATTAGTCACATAAGGTATTTTCTTCGGATTAGTAATAAAAAAGAATAAGTTTAGTTCTCTGAAAGTTGGCAAACCTCGGGTCCCGTTGGAATTAGCCCGAGGATTCTGAAAGCACTTAGAAGTGCATTATATTTGTCATTATTATCTATATGTCATGCAGAGAAGGTGTTCCTGCCTGTTGAGTGGAAAAGTGCGAACATTAACGTCCTGTTGACAAATGAAACTTTTTCTGGCCTAATTGATTTCTCCTGGGAACATCCATAGGCAAACACCACCGTTTTAGTCTATCTCTGGTAATCAGGCTTTTATTACACTTATGACCAGTGTTAGTAGATAAGTCTGTAAATAAATTTTTACTGCAAATACTATCTATTACCTTTGTTAGGATGAGGACAAGAGGCCGAGTTGGAGAGTTGTCTAGCGTCTCCCATGCCTTCCCTTCCTCGGAAGCTCGCACTGTCGTCCGTGCGTATTTCTCTATTTGCCATTCACCTATCTTATCCATTCCTGTAATTGGGTAGTTACAACAGTCGAGTGATCAAGGGTTGTCAGTGATGTGGTTGTAATCGGGATTTCGTTCCTATTTGCTTCAAGCCGAATTCAAGGGCTCCCTAATAATATTTCCCGCTCAAAACTGTAGTACATCTGATGTATACACATGTTACTTACTTGAAGATAAGATTGAATAGATATATCCAATGTCTTTAACAAAAGTATACTTTAGATCCACGAAGAATTATTGAATAATAGTATAGCTGTTTTTATTAGATATATATTTATATTTAGCAGATGCCTGACAATTATTTGGTAAACACCGTGTTCAGATTTCATACGAGAAATAATTTACCTATCTATGTCTTTTATTATTTGATGTCTTTAATTTTAAAGATTTATTTTCCAGTAATTAAGATATCATACATATACTGATTTTAGAATGTATCTAGGGTGGTATTTCTTGTTATTAGATATTATATATATTTTGCAGTACATCCGAACGTACGGTGTAGAAGTTTTGGTTTCAAGTTTGGAGAATCGAGTTAGGGCCTTTAAGGATATTATGGCTTCATCAGGTGTTCGCATTAAACTAGAGAGAGAAGACCCAAGTAAGTGACAGTCCCTGGCCTCACAGGGTATTCCTCTCGGACTTGTTTGCACTGAACCGTCTGCTGTTATCTTTATCTTTTATCAATTTCTTTCCTGAGGAAATGGAAGCAAATTTGTATATCATACACTGTGGTTTCGCGGACAGTTGGCGATAAATCGACGGGGAATTTCTTAGTCAAAGACGGACTGTAGGGAGGGTTGACTCTTAATTCTCATTTAAGGTGAGGTAGGTTTGGTTTAGTCTGGCTAAACGGGAATGTATGGTACTTTATTTAGGAGGGTATAGAACTCTGACAGCGAGCCAAATGTTATTAAAGAAGGTACTGTTAGCATTCGCAGTTATTCACCCATCATTGGTTGTGTACTTCCAGTAGTTGATTATTGTTGATCCATACTTTGTATGTTGTGAAAAAATGTTTTGTCCACAAATGCATCCCAACAAATGGATCACTGGTGACTATTTTTCACCATGTTATAGTAAGCTTCACATAACATTGACATCGGTAAATTGTATTGAAGAAGGTAATTCTTGACTGCTAATGGGAAGTTAGTTGAAGTTTCACATGTGTTGTTGGTTTCTGGAAGTGTTCCACCTACTTTTACATTCAGTAATGCCCGCCTTTACTCGTTTCTTCGTAGCCCTTCCCACTATATTCATATCTGTTTTGATAAGAATGCTTAATATTATTATACCTGATTAGTGCTCCTCTAAAACCTGTCTACTAATTTTGAAAAGTCTATTGATATGCTTTCCTACCCATTCCATAAGGTATTTTTATCGCAATTACCCTTGAATTACATAATTACTCAAATATTTTTTATTTTGTATGAGCAAAAAGGGAATTTTTGAAAGTGGTCAGTTGTCATGTTGGATGAGGGCTCTTACCCTTTTCCCATATTTTGTTTCATTTATATAAAGTGATATGATAATAGAGTTTTCTTGTCCATTTTTTCAGTTTTCTCCCTTAAAATTCTGGATTGGCTTTTAAAAAGTGTGGAATTCAGTAAACTCCTGAAACCTTTTGTAGACTATGGTTAGTCATAACTTTGTGTAGGAATGCAGTAATAGCATTTTTTTATATATATATTTTGATTTTAGCATATTTGTTCATTAATATCCTTGGACATGAATTGCAGGTGGTGATGTTGATGCTGCACGTGGGAGATTTGATGCAGCGCTCCAGGGTTTACTTCAGAAGGATGAAGAATCAGATTCAGAAAATGAATCTGATAATGAGAGTAAAGCGAAAGTTTTGTGAGTTTCTCTAGTATTTACTTGTTACATTCCTTGTTAGGTTGGAGAATTATTGAAAAATCTATGCAATCTTGTTTAATCACTGAAGTATTTGGGAAAGTTGATGGAAAATAAAATCAACTTGCTTGTATGAAGATTATTTTTAAAACACTGTAGATGGTACACCCACTGTTTCGTAGATGAGGAAGACATTCATGTAGAAAAGATGAATGATTTACAAGATATAACCAGGTGAAAGAGAATCCTTGATTAGGTTTGCATGTTAAGGAAAGTTCAAGATTTTGAAATGTATGGATAAAGAATGTCAAAGATGTTCACAGAAAATGTAATGAGAGAATTATAATTGCTTAGAAATAGGAAGCATAACTGAATATATAGTGGTAAAGTTTGTATGGTCACTTGAATGATCAAGGGTAAGAGAATGATGAGGCAGGCTAGTGCAAAAGCCATAGAGTGAGGGGGTGTAGATATTTGTGAATGTCTGTAGATATGCTGTCTCTGAAATCTTCAGTGTAACTGAGGTTTCCTTTCCAGTCCTCAAAATTTAGTCTTTCAAGTTGTTTAAAAAATTGATCTAACTTTACTTTTTCATATGTATTCACAAAACATTTAAAATCACTTAAGAAGTATGTTTTGTCCACCATTTTCATTCTGATGATGTGCAGAAGTTTTTTAGGTGTTTCAGCATAATGTGCAAAACCGCATGGGTGTAAATGTCAAATGAGTTGCTGATGCTCATGGATTACCATCAATTTTACCTACACCGAAAAATTTATTACTGATTATTATTGTATGACCCTATCTTATAAATCTTTTCTTATTGTTATCATTGTGATTATTGATAACCATTTCATAACAGTAAAATTATAAAAGTTTTTATAATCAGCAGCCGCACCAGTCAGGAGCAGTGTTTTAAAAAAAGGTGGGTGCTGGCGATACTGCTTCCACTTTTGGTAGAAACACCTGCTTCATCGTGGTCAACTTTTAATCACTCTCCACTTGATCTGAAACAGATCAACAATGTGAAGCATTTCAGGATCATCTTCTGCCTGGCCCTTTTTATCTAACTAAAAGCTGCTCAGTTTCCTTTGCAGAAAGCTCACAAAAATGTGCTGTCATTGGCAATGCTGGAGGATGTCTGATTATGGGGAGAAATTATTGTGTAATTGCCACCTTAGCCACCACCCAGGGCTGGTGAGCAGCCTTGAAATAGACACAAAACTCAATGCCTAAATTTACAAATAGTTCAGCTAGCATAATTATATGTCTGTAGTAGGCAACAGTTAAGAATTTGACAATGGTTTTGTATAATTCATCTTCTTTTTCATAGAAAATCATTGGTTTTGTTAGTATGAAATAATTCTTAACCCTTTTGGTGCGTGGGCATCATCTTAGGCTGACATAGCAGGGTACCATTGGCACCAGTCTATACACTTAATTTCCTCTCAGAAGTAGAAATCCACAAGCATTTTAGGCTTTTTTGGCTGGCCAGAGATGGCACCACAAACAAAGGATGTCATTGAAGCTACCTGGAGGCCTCAGTGACCTTCTAGTGACCATGATGGACAGTCGTGTGCCTTCTCTTAGGACTTGTATCTTTGGTGCCTTCTGTTATACCCCCACCACCCATGCTTAGGATTGGCCAGTCTGGAAAGTAATGTTGTCTTTAACTTAACTCTTAATTCATAAGAAAAAGTGTTTTGATATTGTTGCACACCTAACCATAAACAAGAAAAGATTAAGATTTTTGTGCAATTAGGATTGGTGAACTGGATATATATTGTGTTTTCCTAATTCATGATTCCATGCATAGTGAAATAAGGTATAAAGTAGAATTGAGTAAATTGTTTATTTTATGCTTATTTGAACTTTTTCACAAGGTATGATTCTTATGCATAAAGTGCATGTACCTTCATTTTTCTTAACACAAGCTATAGCTGTAACAAGTCTAATTATTCTGCATGTTGACTAAGCATTAGTATACTGTAAATGTCTTCTTGTGCTATGTTGTATTTTCACCTGAATTGTTACATGCTCAGTAATTATGAGGTACTTATGTATACTTTCAGCACCAAGGTTGGAATAACAGGTGGGCGAGGATCTCGTCCACCTCGTAAACGCCGACGTAAGGAGATAGACTTGAGAGACTCAGGCTTTCATCACACATTTGTCATGCGCATGTTTGACCGCAGTGTTGACCTAGCCCAGTTTGATGAAACATCACCTTTATACCCAATATGTCGTGCTTGGATGATCAACCAACCTCATAACTCCAGTCTTAATGTAAAGTAAGTAGGGAATGTTTTTAATTGAAATAGTATAAAAAGAAAATTATAAAGATACTTTGAGACAGGAAACAAGGAGAGAAAAAGAAAGGGTTAGTTAATGGCAGAACTAACCTGTGAGCATAAAAGATTTCATTGCAAACATGCATTACTTATTTCTTTAAAATTTTTCTTTATTGATTTCTTGTAAGAAGCATCAAGTTTACTGAATGGTACACATCTATGGAAAATATTTTGTTACTGGATAAGTAAGTTTTTACAGACTGTAATCTGTTTTTATGATCATAGTAGGTGTACAGAGTACACTGTGTAGTTTGATGAGGAAGTACTGACGTGGATATTTGATATGAATATGCGAATGGAAAATGCATTGTTCTCATGATAGCAGTAGGAGTCCTTGAAAGGGAAGTTCAAATCTGGAAAGAAAAAATTTTTGGAGTTAAATTTTTACTTAAAACTTGACTAATGTATTTAAATGATTGTTATGTGGTGGATAGGAGAAATGAAAGTGATTTAGTATATGGGGGGAACTTTATGTTAATGGGCTGAACCAAGGCATATGAAGCAGTCAAGGTGAACCCTGGAGTGACCTCTGGAAATTGACTGTGGATGGTAGATTAAGTTTTGTACTTTATATGTGACAGTAAGAGACTATGCGTGCAAGTGAAGCTAGTGATTTTGTTGCTAATGCTACCAGGAAAGGCAGGTAGATCTTACGAAAAAAGAATTTTAAGTATGCCATTTTTCCATTGTTACTGCAGCATGGATATGCGGAATTATCATTATACATATCAGCTACTTACCACCTTTAGATGTTGAAGATCCAGCTTTGATGTTCAAAACACTTCTTGAAAGGCTGGCTGTTAGTTCTGATATTACTCAAGTGAAGGAGGCTTGTTTTAAACAAAAAGGCCAGAAAGTTTGAAAAGACTGAAGGTGAAGTTTTGAAGTTAGGAAGTAGTAAAAGACCAGATTTAGTTACTAGCACGGGGAAACAGTCGAGGCAGAGGAATGAGACTATCTTTGGTAAAGGACATTGTAGAATATTGATTTATTACAGACCATTAGTGATGGAGTTGTAGTAAGAATTTGGTAAAAGTTAGGAGCTATTAGCAAGAGATGGGGCCACTCTGTAACGTCTTCCACAGTAGTGCTTCCAGGAGCATTCAGTTGACTATCAAGCATATTTTCGCTCTTTTCACTTTCTCACCTTCCCCACTGTAATGAGGTAACATTAGGAATAGACAAACTTCATTCTTTTTTGTTTTTGAGTAAGTATGAATTTTGTGTAGTAACTCATACTTTTCAATAATTCACCAAGATTTCTCCCAGATGAGTGAAAATCAATAAGGTAATACTGTGTTTTATAGAATATTAGTAGTTTATATGTTTGGGTGATAATATAATCTGAAATTTTATAATGTTTGTCTTAAACAGGCAAGAACCAAGCAGCCCTAGTACAGAAATGTTCAACAGCACTGAAGGTAGCCAAGATGGGGACTTTGCTTCTGAAATTCTATCTGATGGTCCTCCTACTAGCACTGTTGTCACAAAGCTGTCTTCCCCAGAACCTTGGCCAGCTGACATGTTGCAGAGAGACCCAAGAATCCCAGAACCACTTCCACATCCTCCCAACCGACTCAATGAAATTAATGTAAGAAATTTTTGGTATATTTAAGGTTTCTTTAGATGGGATAATGATAATCAACTCTAAGGTTATATACCTTACAGTATTTGTTTAGATTAATGAATGACATGTGAAGAGGACGCATATGAATTAGGTGATTACCATATTGCCATTGCATATATCGTTAGGTGTTTGTGGTAGAACTCTATTGTGGTGTAGACCTTGCCACCTGTGTCTTGTGTTTTTGGGGGATAGAAGTATATGTGTAGTAAGTTAGAGAGAATTTCTGTTTATGGTGATCCGCACAGAAAACATGCTGCGTTGGCTTATTGATTCAAGAACAACTGATGCATTTAGACCTCAAGATACGTGGACTGAAGGGAGCTATTTCTGTAGATAAGTGGTTGACCAAAGAACATACTAGACCTCAAAAAAAAAAAAAATATTTAGTGATTCTAGTGCTTTGCAGATACCCAGTGGTACATACGTTGTGACAGGAAATGAATTTTGATTTCAGAATTACATTTTTTTCAATTACTTTAAGCTAAATATACTTATTTTTCTTATATGATCTTTTGTGACTGTGTGAGTCAAAATGGAGTGAGAAATAGGACATTTTTTGAGATTATGTACACTTAGAATTATCTGTATAAATATGCACTGTATACATGCAACATAGGTGTAGCCAGACTCTGTCTGCTTGTGGTTATAACATGAGTGAATAGTCACCTTTGGTAACATTGTATGAATGGGAGTAGTCTTCTCATAGAATTTATCGCTCCAAAGGAGTCCAGCATTTCCCTGCCAGAAGCTTCAGGAGCTCTGTGATGGAGGTCCTAGGTAACATCAGGACCCTTAGAAAGGGGTCATGGGGCAAGTATGAGAAAGTAGATAAATAAAAAAACAGAATTTCATGAAGAATGCCTACATAGTAGTTGGAAGACAAACTCAATAAAAAGACTTAATTTCTTATGTCTTTCAGCAGAGAACTGTCAGAAAAACAAAGACATTCTTTTCCCTTCCTTTCTTATCCGTTCCTTATCAGTAGAGTTGTCATACATATCATCCACACCCTCCTTGCACCCTCAATTAATATAACTCTGTATATTTTCTGTCACTTCTGATTGCTGATATATGATAATGGTGAATGATGGTTGGCTGTGGTGGCAATAGGACCGATGATGTTATTGTTGATGCTTCTAATGGGTAGTGGTGGTGGTTGCACTGATGGTGTTGTGGTGGTGCTGGTCATTCTAATGGATGATAGATAGTGCTGATGGTGTTCATGGTAATGTTACTGATGTGTAGTGATGGAGTAGGTGGTCATGCTGTTAGTAGGCGGTTGTGATTACCTGTTTGTGACTACCTTCTTTTATTGTATGTAGAAGGAGATTTACACTTATGAGGCACCCTCTCTTGAATATTCTCAACTGTTATACAGCCTCTTAGATTTATGTATACTGTCTGCATTAACCATGTCCTCATTCATTGTTATAATCATCCACCACTCTTGTATTCTAAAAAGGGTTACTTTTACATCTTATTCAGCAAGTTTCTTGCTGAACTTCCTGTTATGTCCACTGGTTACTCTATTCCTACATCTGTTAAAGAACTATTCACTCTCCATGCCCTTGGTCTCTTTTAAAGATGTATGACTTTAAGGTTGTGATCAGGTCACCCCTCACTCTTCTGTCTTCCAAGTTGGGCAAGTTGAAAGCCTTTACCTATTCCCTGTAACTTAATTCTATTTTCATATTTGTTGCCATCTTTAGGTGCAGTGGTTGTGATAGCAACGGCAGTTTTGGTGGTGATGTGATGTGTGATAAGCTCAATTTTTCTGTCAAAATGGATTGAGAAAACTAGATTTTTTTTTCAACTTACATTGTAGTGATGTCTGCTATATGTAAGTTATTATTTACAATGATTCTTTCTTAGTCATGCATGTGCATGACTTTCTAATGTATATTAACTGATAGATGTCATAGTGAAAAAAGCCGCACAAACCCTTCAGAGATTATTTGAATTTATATTTTTGAGTCATATAGGGTTTGGTCAATGGGGATTGATGTGTATCCCAGGCCCACCATCCCCAACAGACTGCAGGCTTGCCTTTCTTTGCAAGACCTTTACAAGAACCTCCCTTATTGATGATTTGGTACGGTATTAATGAGGAAATGGTTTATCATCTACTGTTTCCCAGTTAGGTCCTGTATCATATTTAAGTTGTGTCTTTTAGGTGCATGGGGAAGAACTCTGCTCAGAAAGTTGAAAAAAATTACTTTTTCTCCACCTCCAAGATTACTTGTTTGTTTTAGGCTGTGCCTAGGTCTTGGCTACTCTGAGTCACAAGTGTATTTATTTGGTTAACATCTATTGTAGTCAGTTTTTACAGCAGTGTGTGGGTGCTACATTCTAGTAATTTTGAGCCTGTGTATTTTAATTTTTGAATATTTGATAAACAACTAACCTGCCCCCTAACTTAATTAGAAGTTAGAAAACTACTGGGAGCCTAACACCTTGATCTGGGAAGAAGCATGAGAAGGTTTCTTTTTTGTTGTATGATCTGTTGTTTTGTTTTCTAACATAGCCTTCAGATCCTCCTCTCCCATACCAGAGGATCTTGATATCCATCTGGTGAGTCAAGTGTTGATTGTAACCAAGACCAGAGTATTGGCAACTGTATGGGTCACTTCGAAGCTGATGACCCTTATGTGAAGTGTGTTCTCCATGGTGGCTGCACTTTTTAGATCTCTTCTTTACCCCTAAGACGTTTAGTTAGCACACATTTTGACCTACTGCTGCTTCCTCAGTTTGTCTTGTTTTAGAAGAGGGCTGATCTTATGAAAGCCCCCCTTTTGAAGCTAGAGGTAAAAGAAGGATAGAGGTTCCCTTTATTTCCATGGACTGATTAACAATTGATGCAGGACCTTAGCTTTAGAAATTTGTGTACCTCACCAGTTGGGGATGCTCCTGGATCTTCTGTCACCCTGCTAATGACTAGGCAAACTGTGTATAGTCTGACCCTGTTCCATTACAGGATTGTAGGATCAAGTGTTTGTTCGTGATGCTACCTTGAGTTGAGAGACAACGAACTTATACGAAGGAAAGAACGATAGTTATGTGCTGAAGTGCCTTTGCACTTCATTAACATACTAAATGAATTATTATAGCACATTGTTGATATCAGAAAAAAGTAATATGAATGTATTGTGAATTTGATCTTGGAACAACTTGTGCAGACACAAGGCATTGAAGGATGTTGGGCATTAACTTTTAAGTTGATTGCCATTGTTCATGCAGAAATTCCCAAAGTTACATATATGTTACTTATAATGATATGGTTGCTTTTTGCAGTAATGCTGTGTTTTTGTGTATTTGTATGTTTCTTATGCTTTCTGAACTGGAAATTAACTAGAGAGGTTAGACTGACTAAGCTGGATAGAGCACTATGAATGTGGATTTTACATACTGCAGTAGATGTGGAAGCCAAAGATATTTGATAATCCAGGGTGAAGATAAGTAATATCTTTGAATTTTAGTCATATGCATTGGTTGAGGCTAACAGTTGAGATGCTTAATTCTTTTATCACCTTTGTTGGTAAGTGCTTAAGAGTAGTTTGTGAAAGAGAATGATTCAGTCTGTTACTTTTGAATTCTGACTCATGAGTACCATTGTTTGGACTGAATGACTTCCACGGGTACTATATCTGGTTTTGTGTCTCTTTACCAACTATTTTTATTCTAATTACCTTTCTTGCCCTTGTGAGGTAATCAGGAATAGGTCATATTTACACAAATCTAGTCTCTAGCTGCCATATATAATGTATTGAAACCAGAGTCAAGTGTCCTCAGCCAAGCCCCACAGATTACTCCATGGTTTACCTTGACTGCTTCACATATCTTGGTGCATTCCATCAACAGCATGTCATCCCCAAATCTCTCAGTATAATGCATGACTGTAACCCTCCTGAATGTTCAGGCCCTGGTATGATAGTGCCTTTTGTGCTTCATCCTTCCATCTCTGACAGTCACCTCTTCCTCCTTGTTTTCTCCACATCCAATGCATAGGTCATTATGATACACTTTAAACATGCGTTTAGTACTAATTTTTACTATTACTTCATCGCTGAAACATCATTTATTTGTTTGAAGCATTAAGACAATTACATTTTTTAAGTTTTTGACAACTTATGGCAGTTTTATGCTTAAAGTTGTTCATCAGGAAATACAGTCAATATCAGGCATGTACCAACTGGAAATATCATTAAGATTTAGACTAAGAAGGAACAGAATGCTAAAATTTTCAAATTTTGCATTGCCACAGGAGTGTGAGAATACTCCAGCAGGTTTACTACTAACTGAACATCTGAAGAGATGGCGGCAAATTCGTAACTTGTGGAGAAGTTCAGCAAAAATCAATGATCAGCGTTACCATAACTCATACACTATTTTGAAGGCTATGTTTGACAGGTAAAGGACTCAGGTTGGTTACATGCATCACTTATTTCAAACATCCTGATCAGTGTGAAGTTATGCATTTGAAATGAGGGAATTTATGGCTATAACTAAAAACTTTTACTGCACTTCATATTTTCGTTTTATATCTTTGTATACTCCTTCTTCTGTTTCCTCTTTTAGAAAGTCAAATACGAGGAGGGGAGGGTTTCTAGTCCCCCGCTCCAGCCCCCTTTAGTCGCCTTCTACAACACATGGGGAATACGTGGGAAGTATTCTTTCTCCCCTATCCCAAGGGATAGAGAGAGGAGCAAGTATGCAGTCTGTTTTGGATGAGAGGGCTTGGGAAGTGAGTTAGTTGTTGTTCACTGATGATACAGTGCTGGTGGCTGATTCAGGTGAGAAACTGCAGAAGTTGGTGACTGAGTTGGGAAAAGTGTGTGAAAGAAGAAAGCTGAGAGTAAATGTTCAGTAGGGTTGAGGGACGAGTTGATTAGTAGGTAAGTTTGAATGGAGAAAAACTGGAGGAAGTGAAGTGTTTTAGATATCTGGGAGTGGATTTAGCAGCGAATGGAATCATGGAAGCAGAAGTGAGTCATAGGGTGGGGTAGGGGGCAAAGTTTCTGGGAGCATTGAAGAATGTGTGGAAGGCAAAAACGTTGTCTTGAAGAGCAAAAGTGGGTATGTTTGAAGGAATAGTGATTCCAACAATGTTATATGGTTGCGATGTATGGGCTATAGATAGGGTTGTGCAGAGGAGGGTGGATGTTTTGGAAATGAAATGTTTGAGGACGATGTGTGGTGTGAGGTGGTTTGATTGATTAAGTAATGAAAAGTAAGAGAGATGTGTGGTAATAAAAAGAGTGTGGTTGAGAGAGCAGAAGAGGGTGTATTAAATGAGTGAGAATGAGTGAGGAGAGATTGAAAAAGAGGGTATATTTGTCAGAGGTAGAGGGAACGAGGAGAAGCAGTAGACCAAAGTGGAGGTGGAAGGATGGAGTGAAAAAGATTTTGAGGGATCGGGGCCTGAACATACAGGAGTGTGAAATTGTTGCAAGGAATAGAGTGAATTGGAACGATGTGGTATACTGGGGTCGATGTGCTATCAGTGCATTGAACCAGGGCATATGAAGCATCTCGGGTAAACCATGGAAAGTTTTGTGGGGCCTGGATGTGGAAAGGAAGCTGTGGTTTTGGTGCATTGCACATGACAGCTAGAGAGTGAGTATGAACGAATGTGGCCTTTTTTGTCTTTTCTTAGCGCTACTTCGCGCACTATTTCATGTGTGAAGGGCTGGCGACGGATGAAGGCAGCAAGTATGAATATGCACATGTGTATATATGTATAAGT
This sequence comes from Panulirus versicolor, assembly GCA_032361705.1. NCBI lineage: Eukaryota > Metazoa > Arthropoda > Malacostraca > Decapoda > Palinuridae > Panulirus > Panulirus versicolor. Next base: position 3,292 of record JAUUDZ010394888.1, on the reverse strand, counting down.
GTGTATACATTGAAATGTATAGATATGTATATGTGCATGTGTGGGCGTTTATGTATATACATGTGTATGTGGGTGGGTTGGGTCATTCTTTCGTCTGTTTCCTTCCACTACCATGCTAACACGAGAGACGGCAATTAAGTATAATAAAAAGATATCTTTGTATACATATATTTCACATTCCTTTAGCTTGAAACATGAGTGTGGCCAAAATGGAGTGGATCATACTCTATTCTATACTGTCATGTTCTGTTCTCTGTAATTGTTCCTATATACATGGGGTTTGAACAAGTGCTTACAGCTTCTTAACTTACAAACTGTATGTTATTGCAGCAAATGTGGGATGACAAAAATGTAATTGTATTTGGTAAGTGATTAGATGTAACTATAGTTGAAGGCTGCATGGAACATAAGATGGAGTGGAGTTATATGGGTCTTGGAATGGTGTCTTACATAGGAATCTTTAAAGTATTTTGTAGATATTTTTGATATAGAAAAGATAATGCATGATCCACCCTTCTGTTTTGATGGAATAAGTCCATGGGATATTGATTGATACACACTTGTCGTGTTATGGTACAATTTTAAAAGTATGTTCTTTTGCAGGGCTCATGAAGGATGAACCAGCGTTGAGGATACTTGCTGAAAGGTATGAGAAATATTTTCATGCTCATTGTTTTTGCATTATTTATTGGTAGATTTTAGATATGATGCTTATTGAAGTATACATTTAAGCTCATCATTAATGGGATTCAAATTCGATTAACAATGAAGTCCCCTATATTGGAGTAATTAATGGGAGATCATGTTCGATAAAATTATTTTACGGAATGAGGTTATGATCCTTCTATACCATGCTCCTGTTTCATACAGAGGCACAACATTAATGGTAAGTAAAATTAATACATTAAGAAATACTTTGTATAGATACTGCATACTTATACAGTTGTTAGAAAAAAAATTCATTTCTGTATTTGAATATATGTATGTAATTTTTTTTTTTTTTTTGTATGTTTGATTACCGTTTCTCGAGTTTGAAAGGTGGTGCCAGGATCAGACAAAGAAAGGCCGCATTCGCCCATATCCATTCTTTAATTGTCATGTGTAATGAACCAAAACTATAGCTCCCAATTTACAACCAGGTCCCATAGACTTTTTCATTGTTTCTCCCAGCTGCTTCACATGATTCAGTCCAATGACAGCACATTGACCCTTGTATACCACGTCATTCCAGTTCAATTATCCCATGCACACTTTTCATCCATCAGCATGTTCAAGCCCTGATCAATCAAAACTTGTTCATTCCATCTTTCCATTTCCAATTTGGTCTCCCCATTATCCTTGTTCCCTCCACTTCTGACAAATATAACCTCTTTGTCAACTTTTCTTCACTCATTCTCTCCATATGTTTGAACCATTTATTATTATATATCTTTATTATACTTAGTTGCTGTTTCCTGTGTCATTGAGGAAGCACAAGGAAACAGACGAAGAATGGCCCAACCACTCATATATACATGTATATATACATAAACACCCATACACGCACATACATTTATATACATATCAATGTATACATACATATACATACACTGACACATACATATATACACATGTACATATTCATACTTACTGCCTTCATCCATTCCTGTTGCCACCCCTCCACACAGGAAATTGCATTTACCCCCCCTTCCCCATCAAGGTAGTGCCAGGAACAGACAGAAAGGCCATATTCGTTCACACTCAGTTTCTAGCTGTCATGTGTTATGCATCAAAACCACAGCTTCCTTTCCACATCCAGGCCCCACAGACCTTTCCATGGTTTACCCCAAATTCTTCACATGCCCTGGTTCAGTCCATTGACAGCACGTCGACTATGGTATACCACGTTGTTCCATATCATTCTATTCCTTGCACGCCTTTCACCCTCCTGTATGTTCAGGTCCCGATTGCTGAAAGTCTTTTTCACTCCATCGTTCCACCTCCAATTTGGTCTCCTGCTTCTCTTTGTTCCCTCCACCTCTGACACATATATCCTCTTTGTCAATCTTTCCACACTCATTCTCTCCATATGTCCAAACCATTTCAACACACCCTCTTCTGCTTTCTTAGCCACTCTTTATTTCCACACATCTCTCTTACCCTTTTATTACTTACTTGATCTCACCACCTCACACCACATGTTGTCCTCAAACATTTCATTTCCAACACATTTTTCCTGCTCTGTACAGCCCTATCTATAGCCAATGCCTCGCAACCATATAGTATTGTTGGAACCACTATTCCTTCACACACGCTCATTTTTGCTCTCCGAGATATCGTTCTCTCTTTCCACACATTCTTCATCACTCCCAGAACCTTCACCCCCCTCCACCATCCTGTGATTCACTTCCTCCAATTTTTCTTCATTCAACCTTGCATCCCAGTTATCTTGTCCTTCAACCCTGTTTCAACCCTGTTGAACCTAATACCTTGCTCTTATTCACATTTACTCTCAACTTTCTCCTGTCATGCAATTTTCCAAACTCAGTCACCGACTTCTGCAGTTTCTCACTCAAATCAGCCACCAGAGTTGTATAATCGGCAAACAACAGCTGACTCACTTCCCAGGCCCTCTCATCCCCAGCAGACTGCATATTTGGCCCTCTCTCCAAGACTCTTACATTTTCCTCCCTAACCACTCCATCCATAAACAAATTAAACAATTATGGGGACGTCACACACCCCTGCCACATATCAGCATTTATTGGGAACCAATCACTCTTCTCTCTTCCTACTCGTACGCATGCCTAACATCCTTGGTAAAAAATTTTTACTGCTTCTGACAACTTACCTCTCACATCATATTCTCTTAAAACCTTCCACAAAGCATCTCTATCACCCTTATCATATCCCTTCTCCAGATTTCTCACACACATTCTTCAAAGCAAACACCTGATCCACACATCCTCTACCACTTCTGAAACCAAACTACTCTTTCCCAGTCTGATGCTCTGTACATGCCTTCGCCCTCTCAATCCCTACCCTCCCATATAATTTTCCAGGAATACTCAATAGATTTATGCTTCTGTAGTTTGAACACTCGCCTTTTTCCCCTTTGCTTTTGTACAGTAGCACTATGCATGCATTCCGCCAATCCTGTCACTTCACCATGATCCATACATATGCTGAATATCCTTTGCAACCAATCAACAACACAGTCACCCCCCCTTTCTTAATGAATTCCACTGCAGGACCTTCCAAACCTGCTGCCTTGCTGGATTTCATCTTCCACGAAGCTTTCACTACCTCTTCT
>JAUUDZ010394778.1:0-15468 GCA_032361705.1 Panulirus versicolor | reverse complement strand
CCCTGCCGCCTTGCCCGATTTCATCTCCGCAAATCTTTCACCACCTGACTTGACTCCTCCTGTCTCCTTTTTTAGAAACTGAAATACAAGAAGGGGAGGATTTCCAGTCCCCTGCTCCAGCCCCCTTTAGTTGCCTTCTATGACACGCAGGGAATACATGGGAAGAATTCTTTCTCCCAATATCATATAATTCATATTTGCCTCTGTGGATCTTATATTTCTGGTATTCTGTTTACATGAGTTTACATGAGAAAGAAAGACAACAGGAGGCCTGATTGGCCCATGACTACGGTCTAAAAATATGATTAACTTGAAAAAAAATGTAATTCAGTTATCAGACTCCCTGCTGCTGCACAATAGCCTTCTAGTGTCCCTGTTACTGCTGTCATTCATATGTTATTTCTGGCGTTTCTCTCAAAGTATACCCGAATTTATAAAATATTTGTCTAAATGACTTCTGAAGGTATTTATAGTTTTAGCATTCACTATGTCTGGCAGTAACTTATTCCAGTACACAAAGAAACTTTTTCCCACATCCCTACTACATCTTTTGAGTTTTATTCCAATTGTCCTAGTAACCGTATTTTTTTAAATTCTGAAATGATGCTCGTGGTTTACTTTGTCAAACTTGTTAAGAAATTTGAACACTTGGATTAAGTTGCCTTGAAGTATACGTTTTTTAAGGGATAAGATATCCAATCATTTTAGCCACTTCATATGCCAGATTTCTAAAGGATGGGATCAATTTTGTCGCAAGTCTTTGTACTTGCTCTAATTTTTCCTCGTCTCTTTTACAGTTTGGGGACCAATTCTGGACTGCATATTCAAGGTATGGTCTCACTAGAGAATTTTAAAGTGTGAGAATTGTTTCTCGTGTCTTATAATCTATGTTCCTGGCTATGAAACCTAACATTTGGTTACCCTTTTTACTTGCTACTTGACACTGTTTAGTGTATTTCCTTTTCTTCACTTACTTTAGTCAGAGAGTTTCCAAATAGTTTGTAGTTGTAACATATATTCTTGTCTCCAAAGTGCATAACCTTACATTTGTTTACATTAAATTTCATTTGCCATCTGTTACGACCACTCTGCAAGTATGTTAAGATCTCTCTGAATCATTTCGCAGCTCTGCCTGTTTACAGCTTCACCTCCTAATTTAGTATCATCAGCAAATTTGGATATCTTAAATGTAAGACCATGTTCTAGGTCAATATATATTATGAAAAGAATTGGTCTAGGACCAACCCATTGCACACCACTTGTTATGTCTATCCTATCTGAGGCTTCACCGTTTAATACTACATGCTGCTTTCCTCCAGTAAGCCAGTCTCTGATCCATGCAGAGATCTCCATCAACTCCATGTGCTTTGAGTTTATGTAAAAGTCTCTTGTGAAGTACTTTATCAAAAGCCTTTTGGAAGTCTAAATATACTACATCAGACATAATTTTTTGTCCCAATTCTGACACTGAAAATTTCCAACAAATTTGTTACGCAGGATCTTCTATAGCTGAAACCATGTTAGTTGTCTGATATAATTTTGCTTTCTTCTAGAAACGTGACAATTTTATCTCATTATCTTTTCCATCATTTTACCTAACACTGACGTAAGGCTAATTGGGCGGTAGTTCAAGCCACACTTTTTGTCTCCTTTTAATACATAGGAGTAACATATGCTAGTTTTCAGTCAGTTGGCAACCGACCATCCAACAGAGATTTGTTTAATATTTTTGTCATGGGGTATATCAGCTGTCTCCTGATCTCCTTTAAAAATCTTGGAGCTAAGTTATCAGGGCTTTTGGATTTGTTAGGATTTAACTGGTCCAGGTATTTATGTATTTCAGAGCTCTTTATTTCTCTAAACTTCAACTCTTCTTTATCAGATCCTTGAAAATTTTCATTGGTTGCAGTATTAGAGAAAATTTTTCAACAGTGAATATAGAGTTAAACGAATAAATTAGTATGGTAGCCATTACTGTGAATACGGAGTTAAACGAATAAATTAATATGGTAGCCATTTCCTTGTTGTCAGTAGTTAGTGTGTCATGTTCATTTTGTAATGGTCCAATTCTTTCTTTTACTGTCTTCCTTTGTCTTATATATTTGAAGAATTCTTTAGGATTATTCTTAATTTTCTTTGGATTTTGATTAATTCCCGGTAATTTTAATCACTTCCCATTGATTTGAATTTCTTATATATTTACTTTTGGCAAATTAGTCCTTCTATTCTCCTATTCATGCATGCTGGTTTTCAAATATTGCAAGTTTTCATAATTCATAGAATATCTTTATTTTCAATCTTGAGTAACGTCTTTTTAGAATTATTCTGCATTTCCTCTATTATGTACATGATCCATGGCAATAATGCAACTGCAGGTGTCACATACTGGGGTAGGTTTCCTCCGTAAAAAGTGACTCTGGATCAACATAGTATGACCAATAACCAGTCAATGCAGAAGTCTCAAAATGACAATTCCTGCTGAAGGAGGAATGCAGGAATGCCATTCTTTAACACCTTTCTGTACCCTCTGTACTTTCATTTTCCTTTGATTCCAAGTCCCATTTTGCTTGTTTTTTATATTTTTCTTAAAGGCTCTACTCACAGACAAAAGACCATATCAAAGCTAGGCCTTATTGAAATATAAAGAGGGTTAATGAGAATGAGAAAGACGAGATGAGGAAAGTACATTCAAAATTTTGGAGGCAGAGGAAAAAGGAAAAAAATTGTCCTTTAAAAGTACTAGGTCAAACCGTTAGGAGACATGAGGGGGTTAAAGGGTTCCAAAGCTCCGAGGTGTAGGGAAAGAAAGCAGTTATCAAAATGGCCCATCACTGAGTTGTCAATGGCCAAACTATAATCAAATGATGCAATAGCTTGCAGCATTTTATGTGGTCTAGCTAATAGTGGGGGTGCACATGCAGCCAGCTCTCAGGAGCAAGAACCAAATATGCAAAGAAGAGGGAAAGTGAACCAACACTGCAGCATAGAGCTCGTGAGTCAAATTGTGAGGTCAGCTTAGGAAAGTTGATAAACAAACTGTTTTAGAAACACAGTACTCATGACAAGAGCACATCAATCCTATGGACATAAAGAGCAACTGTTCTGAAGAAAAGAAAATTCAACTTCTAAACAAGACTGTTTCTTAAAAGAGGCAGAATTAGCTACTTCCATTAAGTGAAGTTTCCAAGATAGGTTAGATGTCATAGTGATACAAAGTATGCTAATTGTAATGGTGGAATTACAGATCCATCAGAACAGGCATGAAAGTTGTTAAGATGTGCGAGAGAGAGACAAGCAGAAACTGGGTTTTGGAGGCATTAAACAACCAAATTTTCTCTACTCCTCTGAGATACCCTGACTGAGATAAGATGACTAAACATTATGAAGATAGGAAATTATATTACAAGTGTATCTTGCCTTATATGATCAAAGAAGACCAAGAGTTTCAAGACATCTGAGGATATGAGAGATGAGGAGATATTCAAAGACTCTGGATATTGAAATTAAAGAAAGTGGTGGAATTACAGATACATCACAAGGGACAGGAAAATTGTACCGATGCGAGGGAGAGAGAGAAAGAGAGAAATTGGGTTTTGGAGGCATTAAACTCGAGAGGAAGTTGTGCTGAGATGAGATGCAGATTGAGTGAGAGAGGTAGGAGGTAGAGGAATAGTTTCGAGGTGTCAGCAGGTGAGTGCACTTGGCTAATTGTAGAACTAAGGAAATCGTTCCTAAAAAGGATGAAATAAGTGGCAGATGAGAGAACCTTGAGGGACATCACTGTTGGGAGATAAAGGGATAGAAGCTGATCCATCAACAACCAGGGAAATGGATCAGCTAGAGAAAGTGAGGGAGAGAAGCCAACAAGGGGGAGCTTGAAGACGAGATTCTGATGCTTTTAAAAACACTGGCTATATCAGGGGAAACTACACATGGTTCTCCAAAGTCTTTCAGAGATGATGGCGACATTAAGAAGATAGAAATGGATATTATCAGTGTATCTTGCCTTATAGAATCCATACTGATGATCAAAGACTAATGATTCAAGATGTCTAAGGATATGAAAGTTGAAGAGGGATTCACAGACATTGGAAATAGTGCAAGTTAAAGCAAGTGGCGGAATTACAGATCTGTCAAAAGAGACGGGAGAGTTGTGAGGATATGCAAGAGAGAGAGAGAGAGAGAGAGAGAGAGAGAGAGAGAGAGAGAGAGAGAGAGAGAGAGAGAGACAGAAAGTGGGTTTTGGAGGCATTTAACAACCAGATGTTGTCTACTTCACTTAGATATTCTGTCTAAGTTTACAGGAAAAGTTATGTTGTGATGAGATGCAAATTGAGTGAGAGGGAAAAGGGCAAATTTGAAGGAGGCAGAGAAATGATGTGTTGAGTTGTCAGCATACAAGTACATTTCATTATTTGTAAAGGTAAGGAAATCATTGATAAAAAGGATAAAATGTGCACAAGACAGGAGAGAACCTTGAGAGACGTCACTGTTGAAAGGGATCGGCCAGAGAAGCAGCCAGATAAAGGGAAGCTAAGTAAGGAAGGGAGGCCATAGAAGGGGAGCTTGAAGGCGAGACCCTGATGCTACACCCTATCAAAAGTATTGGATATATCAAAGAAAACTACACATGATTCATCCAAAATCTTTCAGAGATGATGACTAGACATTAATAAGATAGGAAAGGATACTACCAGTGTATCTTCCCTTATAGAAGCCATAATGTTGATCAAACAAAAGACCAAGAGATTGAAGATGTCTGAGGATATGGGAGTTGAAGAGGGATTAAAAGACTGGAAATAGTAGGTCAAAGCAATAAGACATTAGTTAAAAGGGTTAGAATGATCACCCTTCTTTGGGTTGGGATGTACCAATGCATGCTTCCATGAAAAAGGGAAAGTTCTGGTTTTAAACAGAAATGGAACACACAAGTGACTGTAGGCACAAGTTCAGAAGCATGCTCTTTCAGTACATCGTTCCATTAGCCTTGCTTGGCCCAAAGAAATAAGTACTGTTTGGTCAGTACAAAAAGAGGTTACAGGGAGGGGCATAGGAGGGTGAAGGAATGTTAGACTCGTCCAAGGAATAATTTGAAGAGAAATAAGTACTGAAAAAAAAAGAGTTGCTTTGTCAATGGGAGAGACAGCTATAGTACCATCAGAACAGAGATGTGAAGGATGGGTAGTGCAAAAAAAGTTGTTAGAGATGCCTTTAGCTAAAAACCAGAAAGACCTACCAGTGGATGAAGAGAAATTTGTAGTACTTCTATTGGATAGAGAAATGCTTTGCCTCTCAGGTGATATACTTACAATGATTGCATTCAGTAATAAATGATGAATGGGAATCAGAGGAAGGAGTTTTTTCAAGCCCAATATGATAGAGCCCTTGCTTGAAAGGCCTCATCATAGGAATGGTTGAACAATGAATTGTAAGAAGAAGCAGTCAAGGAGGAAGAAGGGATGTATAATTCCATTTTCACAACAATAACAACTGCTATATGTCCGATGGAGATGGCAGCATAACCAAAGGAAAAACAGTAATCTGCTCAAGGAAAAATCAATAAAAAACCGAGGTTCCAGTATTCATGCTTAGATGGGACTGCTGGAGTAGGAAATGCCATTAAAACAGATACAATTATAAGAGTGTGGTCTGATTACCTAATTAGGAGCGAGACTGTGAAGCTACAATGCCAAAGACTAGATGTAAAAAACAAGTCCAGAGTATTAGGAACAGACAGGAATATGGGTTGAGTGGGTAATAATTTGCTTTAGATCTTTATGAATGGAGAACATGAGGGCTTCAATCCTCCTATCATTTGAATGGGAGTAGTTCCACTATTCCCCAAAGATGTATGTAGAAATCTCCAGGGCCGAGGTCCTCAGGTCCTCAGCTTGTGGGTAAAAGGATGTCATGGCCTCATGGTAGGAGTTTAATGGTTGAAGAAAGATATCAAGGGTAAGGGTAAGAATGGAGAATATAAGGGCTTCAATCCTCCTATCATTTGAATGGGAGTAGTTCCACCATTCCCTAAAGATGTATGTAGAAATCTCCAGGGCCGAAGTCCTCAGTTTGTGGGTAAAAGGATGTCATGTCCTCATGGCAGGAATTTAGATAGTTGAAGAAAGATATCAAATTTGTAGAAGTAGAACAGTAATCCTGGTTTCATGGCAGAAGTTTAGATAGTAGAAGAAAGGAATCATATTTGTAGAAGTAGGAGCAGTAGACAAAATAAAGAAAATTAGTGTTAGCTGAGTGATAAGCATTGAGTAAGATTACATCAAAGTTCGGAGACTTAAAGTCCTTAAGCATGCCACAGGTGCACTGATGCTGGAATCGGAACAGACACCATCCTTGAAGCTAAATAATGGGTGATGATTACTGTTGGATATAGGAAAAGGGGTAGTGAGAATGTCATTAGATGGCTGGGTCATAAAGAAAGGCAAGATATAATATGAGTTATCAAAAAGATGGTATTCAAAAGAAGAAAGGTTACTAGAAAGACCATGAGTGTTGGTGAAGTGAAGGGAAGAGGAGGTGGATCTATTAGTTGGTAAAGTGAATGGAAGAAAAGGCATATCTGTTAGAAAGGTCAAGGCCAGCACTAATATGTTGACAGCAGAAAATAAGGGGTAAGGAAGCTGATGTAAAGAAAAGAAGTGAGAATTTAGTAGGCATATGGTGCATGTAGGACAAAGATGGTAATATTAGCCCAGTAATCTAGTTTTCATGAAGACAAAAAGTAAGACTAGCAATCCTAAAATGGAGAGTGTGTGATGGTTCTAAGCACCTTTTTAATGCTCCTGAGTCAGGATGGCACTACCACCATTAGTGGCTGCTCATAAAATCATTATGAAATAAACCTCTTACACATATCTACTGCAAGATATTTTGATTTGACATATTTTTTATCATTACCACTGACACTAACACATCCATTACAAATTCCTACACTTTTGCTTTGAGTTATTTCTTACAGTCTCATCTTGAACTCTTTTAAACTATGGAATACACTGGAGAATAGTGTGGTATGACTTGGAGTGTACACAGGGAATTAGAGTTGACCAATTTCTTTGTAAGTGATTATTCAAATAATCTATGTGCAAACCATACCGTTCTGCACTAAATGCAGAAGATTCTCTTATAGTTTTTCTTTGAGAATCTTCAAAAACTACTGCAAAGCCTACACCTACACAGTTTGAGCCATCAATAAATATCTTCATACATTTTGCATGAACAGAATCATGTTGAAAAAATTCATTTTTCATTATCAAAGACGAAATGTTGCCTTTGGTTGTTTTCATCCAGTTCCTTTAAAGTCCATACTCAGGAATCCTACAGGAAGGAGACTGTACAAAACCAGCTTCTTGAACGAAGTTGAAGTACAAATCAATGTCAGTAATAGCATTTTTCTAAACTTACATTAAAATGTTAAAGGATATTGGATAATGGCTGAATACTTTGGTCTCTCAGCAACAAAAAAGCATTTACATGTGCAATTACACAATGTACAACTAAGCTTATGAAATACTTTAAGCCAAGTTCTTTACTTCTTAAATTCACAGGGAACTTGAAAGATCCTGCATACATACAGGCTTTCAACTTTAGAGGATCTGAATGCTCCTGTGATTATTCTAACATAATTATGGACAATGTAAAGTAATTTCAGGATGCCATAAGTGGTTGGTGAATATCTCAAGAAACCCAAGACGAGTTTCAGCTACATAATGAATCATATAACCTCAGCATGATTTCCCTATCTGCCCCCAAAGAACAGATAGTAAGGACTGAAACCACCTACAAAATGTTTAGGAATTTTGTCTTGTCACTCTGTAAGTGCTGAGCGGTCAAAATGCAGGAGACTTGTGTCCCTTAGCAGGAAAGCGAAAAACTTCAACTGACTGCTTAAGTCTCCCGCTCAATGTGGGAGACTTGGCATGACTACAATGGTGGGATCTTTACCTTGCTAAAGAATGGGAAGAAAGGGGGATTTCTTCCAACTATAAAGGAGTACACTAAGCATGCATTATCAAACAAATCTACAAGAATTCTAAGTGGCTTCAGGATGATGCTTCAACAAATCATAGTGTATTCCATCCTCCCAAAGAGAAGTAAAATCAGTGTCTGATATGGATGGTATTATTTCCTTCATAAGAATTTTTTATACTCATTCGCAGTTTTGTAGTTAGTGAGGCAGTGTCACATGTCATGTATGTTGCATCAAAACCACAGCCCCACAAAACCAAGCTCCACAAACCTTTCCATGGTTTTCCCCAGCTGCTTCATATCCCTCGTTTAGTCCACTGACTGTCACCCCCTGTATACTACATCACTCCAATTCACTGTATCCCTATGTGCCTTTCACCCGACTAAATTTCCATGACCAACTACCCAAAATATTTTTCACTCCATTCTTCCATCTCCAGTTTAGTTTCCCCCTTCTTTTGCCCTCCACTTCTAATTCAAATATTCTCTTTGTCAACCTCTCCTCGCTCATCCTCTCCATATGTCCAAACCATTTCAGCATGCCCTTTTCAGGTCTCTCAACTACACTCTTCTATTACTACACCTCTCTCTTACCCTTTTATTTCTTACTCAATCAAAACACCTCACACAATATACTGTCCTTAAACATTTCATTTCCAATACATCCACCCTTCTCCACACACTCTCATCTACAACCCATGGCTAACATCCATACAATATTAGGATTATTATATCTTCAAACATACCCATTTTTGCCCACCCAGATATTGTCTTTTCTTTCCACACATTCTTCAATGCTCCCAGAACTTCCTTTAAACTTTCCCCATTCAAACCTCTCCAAATAAAGCTTTCCCTCAGCCCTGTTGAACTTGCTTTTGTTTAAGTGTCCTTTCAACTTCCTCCTTTATCACACACTCCCAACTTCTGACATCAACTTCTGCAGTTTCTCACTTGAATCTGCTACCAGTGCTGTGTCATCAGCAAACAACTCACTCACTTCCTGGGCCCCTCACACCCCTAAATACTCCATACTCACCCCTCTGTCCACAACCCTTGCATTTACCTCCTTCACCACCCTAATCATAAACAAATTGAACGACCATCGTGATATCACACACTCTACCACAGACCTACCTTCCCCTGGAACCACTTATTCTCCTTTCTATCTACTTGCACACATGCTTCACACTCTTGATCAAAAATTCTAACTGCTTCTAGCAGCTTTCTTCCCACTTTATATATTCATATGACCTTCCACAAGGAATCTACATCAACCTTATCATATGATTTCTTCAAATCCATAAATGCCACATACAAGTACTTGTTTCTTTAATAAATCCTTTTAAAGGAAATGCCTGATCTACACATCCATTACTACTGAAACCACATAGTCCCTCCCCAATGTCTTCATTTTCTCAATCATCACTCATGTCCTATACAACTAACCAGGAATCACCTCTAATGATTAAAGAGCCCTTGGTAGGACCCTCCAGGTGGTACTATTATGAGATTTTAAAAAAATAGTAAGAAAAATATATCAACCGATAGTAAGTTAAAAAAAATTAACCACATTTGTAGTACAGACAATTAACTTTGTTATGCACTTGATTTTTCATGTTGGTTGGCTTTTGCCAAGGGATTTCATCTTTTCACTACCACCACCAACAGATTATTATCTATCTATCTATCTTTATCTCTGACACCTGTTCCAAATGGAACTCCCTCAAAGAGGTGGCCATGGCAAATACAGTCTTCATAACTTGTGAACTCCAGTGCCTCTTCTCAGCCTTTAGTGCCTTACCCTGAACAGACCACTGGCAGAGGGTAACTCTAGCAGAGTGTTTGCCGAGTCTCCTATCTAATGTTCCTACTAAATACTACTATCTAATGCTCTTTCCAACTACTTCTACCTGAAATTTCTACCTAATACTCCTGTTTAAATGTTCCTACCTATCATTTTGCCAAAAGGCAGGGCTGGCACATAGTGCTCACCAAAGGAAAATCTATAGAGTTATGAAGAATGAGCAGCACAAGTCAAGTGTTACACATGACAAGGAGAGATTGTATGTTGTGGAGAGAATGCCAGTAGTCCACATGTTTACGAGGAAGAAAGAAAAGACAGCTACTTGGGTCAGAGGAGTGCAACTTGACAACCACTGAAGAGCTGGCTCACTAAAATACCTCCCTGGTTGTTGGCTGCCAACTAACTTCTACCTACCTAGATTACCAATTTGCAAAATACTTTTTCTAGGGTTACCAATTCAACATCTATCAAATCATTATCTCTTTCATTAGTGCCTTAAAGACTATCAGTAAGTAGCCAGTAATTAATGTGGCTGTACCTTATCCCTCATGTTATGTGGGTAAATAACACTCAAAAATTTTCTGTGGTGATAATTATAGTTACATAAGACTTAAGGCATTTCTACAAACCAAAAGAGAGTGCCTTTCAATCAAAAATTTTTACAAGTGAACAAAAATGCAGACCCAACACTAATTGCTGATAACTGTCAAATGATAGACCCTGTGGTTATCATTGTTGCTAGAGGGTTAATGGCATAGCAAGTTTAGGGACTAAGCCACATGAGTGAAGAGCTCTCTCTCCATATAATTTGCAAATAGATAAATACTAAATGCTAATTATTACTTCCAGCCATACTGCAGCTTGACCATTTACTGCGACTTTTTAAATACAACCAGTCAACCATTTTTCAACCTTTAGTCACCAAAGCTGGTGAAATCCACTGCTGCTTCTTGCCCTTCAGTGGCAGAGGGCAACTCTAGTGCAGTTTTTCCTGTTCCAACCAACTACTTTTACCTAATGCGCTATCTATCTGTCTATATCTCGACACCCATTCCCTATGGGAACTCCCATAAAGAGGGTGGCCATAGGAAAAGAATCTCCACTTATCCCTGTCCTTACATGCCTCCTTCACATACACCATTCCATGCAGTGTTCTACCTCTTCTCCCCCCTCCAGTATTCTTTCACTCTATATGCCCATGTCACAGGTGGTCTTCCTCTCATACCAACTCCTTTAATTGTACTATCATACACTCTCCTTGCAGACTCCCAATCTTGCATTCTTTCCACATGCTCGAACCAGTTCAAAGAAGTACGTTTCAACTGCCCTACCACCCGCAGTTCATTCCCTCTGCATTTCTAGCCATGCCACATCTCTTATACACCCTTTCATTTCTTTCTTCATTCCATCCAGTCATATCACAGGCTCCTCTCCAAATACTCATTCCCACAACCTGGATTCTTGACCTCTGCAACTCATTCCGTGTCATAGTATGTTGTGGCTGCACAGGTCAGAGTTGGGAAGACTATGATGTCCCTTAATCCTATCTTCATTTCCATACTTGCACCTCTACCTTTCATTATTCTATTAAGAGACCCAGTGACTCTTCTACCCTCTACTGCTCTCTCCCTTCTTTCTCTTTCCATATTTTCTGTTTTAGAAAAACATATGATTGATAGAAATATGTGAAATCATGCCTGGTAAAAATAAATAGTGTAAAATGTGTTTTGGTGTAGAGTACATTACGCAGAATGGAATCACATGTGGAAAAACTAATACTCTATCTACTTCTAATTCATAATCTTACTTTTGCAGGTAAAGTCAGTCATATCCTTTACTTTTCAGTATTAGATATAATCAGGATAATAAGTTTTACAACACAAGGAATCAGATTTAGTAAGTGTGGTCTTCAAGTTTCAGTTTGAATCTCGAGTTCCAAAACTCTTTTTCATAATCCCTGATGGGCAAATTTAGTATGAAAAATTCTACGAACACCAAAATACTTTTCAAAATATCAACAAAATATCAACTCTGACAACTCTGTTACATTTTCCTATCCTTCCTGAAGTCTGCTGATACTCGTTCATTCCAAATCTCATTTGCCCTCTTCTTCAACTTTCCCTTGTATGTTTTAGGAAAATGCATAATTAATATATCCTCCTTGAAGGATCAGATTGGGATGTCTGAACGTGAGTGAATGTAACCAAGATGAGAAGAAAGGAGACACAGTTGTCTTGTTTGAAGAAAAAACCGGGATGTAGTGGCTCTAAGTGAAATAAAGTTCAAGAATATAGAATGGTTCAGAAATGTCTTAGATGCAAAATCAGGCATTGGTGAGAGGACAAGAACTATGAAAGGGGTAAGACTACTGCTGAAGCAGATGTAGGAGTGTGTGAAAAAGTGTAAGGAAGTGAGCTCTATATTGATGTAGGTAAAAATGAAAGTTGACCATAAGAGACAGTGCTTATGCACCTGGCCATAAGAAAATTCATGAGAGGTAAGTGTTCTGGGAGCAGCTGAGTGAGTATGTTGGCAGTTTTGATGCAAGAGACCAGGTATAACTGATGGGTGATTTAAATGTGACGGTAAATGATGTGGCAACTGAGGTTATAATTGGAGGGCATGGATTATTCAGTATTATGAATGAAAATGGTGAACAGCTTTTTTTATGTTGAAGGCTCCAGTCACAGAAGAAAGTCCACATTAGGGCTGGGCCTTAACTGAAATAGAGAGAGAATTATGAAAGGGAAAAAGAAAAGACAAGGAAAAGTATTTATGAGTTTTGGAGGATGTGGGCATTATTGGATTACATATTAATTAATAGGCATGTTGGAGGGCATGGATTATTCAGTATTATGAATGAAAATGATGAACAGCTTTTTTTTATGTTGAAGGCTCCAGTCACAGAAAACAGTCCACATCAGGGCTGGGCCTTAATTGAAATACAGAGAGAATTATGAAAGGGAAAAAGAAAAGACAAGGGAAAGTATTTATGAGTTTTGGAGGATGTGGGCATTATTGGATTACATATTAATTGATAGGCATGTAGAAGAGCTTTTGAATATAAATGTGCTGAGAGGGGCAGCAGATGGGATATTTCATCATTACCTTGTGGAGGCAAGAGTGAAGATTTGTAGGTTTCCAGAAAAAAGGAAACATTATCAGTAAGAAGAGAGTGGTGAGAGTAGTGAGCTTGAAAAAGAGATTTGTGTGAAGAAGTACTTTGAGGTGGTTTGGTCATGTGGAAAGAATGTAAGACTGGGAGTTTACAAGAAGATTGTATGATAGTACAGTTAAAGGGATTGGTGTGAGGGGAAGACCACCTGTGACATTAGCAAATAAGGTGGAAGAATACTCGAGGGAGAGAAATGATGGAAGAATGCGTGGAATGGTGTATGCGAGGGAGGTATGTAAGGACAGAGATAAGTGGAGACTCTTTTGCCGTGGCCACCCCTAATGGGAGTTCCTGCAAGGAATGGGTATCAGAGATATAGATAGACAGATAGATAGTCTGAATGTAGGATGGCTAGAGGTGAGAGTAAAAGAAGCAAGAGATGTATGTGAGGAATGGAAAGGATTTAGGACAGCAGTGCTTCCAGGTGCAGGACGTGCATGTGGTATGTGAAAGGTGGGAGGTGGGCAGATTAGAAAGGGTAGTGAGTGGTAGGATTGAGAAGTAAAGTATATGGGAGGTACTTATATGAAAGGAATACAAATGATTTGGAGATGTATAAAAGAAAGCAGCAAGTCAAGGGTAAGGTGCAGGGGTTGAAAAAGAGGGTGAATGAAAGTTGGGGTAAGTGAGTATCGGTAAACATTAGGGGGCAAAAAGATACTTTGGAAGAAGGCTAATAATGTGAGAAACACAAATGGGAACCTTGGTGAAGGGGCAAAGGGGGAAGTGGTAACAGGTTGTAATAAAGAGGAGTTGGAGTGAATATTTTGAAGGACTGTTGAATGTATTTGATGATAGGATGGTAGCTGTAGGGCAGTTGGGTGGAGATGGTATGCAAAGTAAGAGAATCATGGAAAATGGTTTGGCAAATGAGAGGAGGTGGTGAAAGCCTTATGTAAGATGAAATATAGCAAGGTAGCTGAAGTGGATGGTATTGCAACTGAATTTATAAAGAAAGGGCATGACTGTGTTTTTTAATTGGGATTTTCATTGTATGTATGAATCATGGTGAAGTGCTTGAGGATTAGTTGAATGCATATATGATGTCAATATATAAAGGCAAAGGGGATAATATTCAAACTACAGAAGTATAAGTTTGTTGAGTGTACCTGGCAAGTTGTATGGGAGAGTAGTGACTGAGAGGGTGAAGGCATGTACAGAGCATCAGTTATTTTTTGTTGGTGTGAAACCTCAATAGCTGGTGAATGAGTCTGAAAGAGTGTGTGAAATGAGGAAGTTTACAATGAAGCTGAATAAAAGCAAGGTTTGTATGTTTAGCAGGGCTGAAGTACAATTAGTTAGGGTGTAAGTTTGAATGGAGAAAATTTAGAGGAAGTTAAGTGTTTTAGTCACCTGAGAGTGGACATGGCAATGAATGGAACCATGAAAGCAGAAGTGAGTCTTAGGGTGAGTGAAGGGGAGAAGGTTCTGGGAGCACTGAAAAAATGTTTGGAGAGATCATCATCTTGGAGGGCAAAAATGGGCATTATTGAAGGAATGATAATCCCAACAATATTATGTGGATGTGAGGTATGAGTTATAGATGAGGGTATGTGAAGGAGGGTGGATGTGTTGGAAATGATATATTTGAGGACATTACGTGGAATGAAGTGGTTTGATGAATTAGGTAACAAAAGGGTAAAAGAGAAAGTTGGGGTAATAAAAGTAGTGTGTTTGAGAGAGCTAGAGAGGGTGTGCTGAAATGGTTTGGACTTATAGCATGGATGAGTGAGCAAAGGTTAATAAAAAGGATATATGTGTCAGATGTGGAAGGAACAGGCAGGGAGAGACCAGTTTGGAGATTAAAGGATGTAATGATAAAGATTTTTAGTGATTGGGCCCTAAATATGTAGAAGGGTGAAGCGCATGAACAGGGTAGTGTGAATTGGAATGATGTAGTATACAGGGATCAGTGTGCTGTCAATGGACTTAGCCAGGGCATGTGAAGTGGCTGGGTCAAACCATGGAAAGGCCTGTGGAGCCTGGTTGTGGATAGGGATGTGTGGTTTTGGTATATTACAGATGGCAGATAGAGAATAGAAATGAGCAAATGTAACCTTTCTTCAGTTCCTGATGCTGCCTTGCTAATGCATGAAACAGCTATCAAGTATGAAAAAGAGAATAGTTTTATCACCAGATAAATCCAATTATACAAACTTCTCTCTTTCTAAACTAGTATTTATACATACAAAAAAGATTAGAAAGGGTAGTGAGTGGTGGGATGAAGAAGTGAAATTGTCAGCAAATGAGAAAAGAGAGGTGTTTATACAATACAAGGAAGGAATGCAAATGACTGGGAGATGTATAAAAGAAAGCAGCAGGAGGTCAAGAGAAAAGTGCAAAGGTGGAAAAAAGAGGGCAAATGAGAGTTTGGGTGAGAAAGTATCATTAAACTTTAGGGAGAATAAAAAGAAGTTTTGGAAGGAGGTATATAATTTGCATAAGACAAGAGAACAAATGGGAACATTGGTGAAGGGGCAAAGGGGGGAGTGATAACAGGTAGTGA
>JAUUDZ010394777.1:0-27541 GCA_032361705.1 Panulirus versicolor | reverse complement strand
AAGAGAGGAGTACTCATCTTCCTCTAAGGCTTAGGCTGGAGTGCGTAAATTGTTGCAGCTGTAACCAAGATGATAAGAAAGGAGATATACATCATGTTCAATGAAAGAAACTTGGATGTTTTGGCTATGAGTGAACAGTTCAAGGGTAAAGGGGAAGAGTGGTTTGGAAATGTTTTTGGTGTAAAGGTAGGGGTTGGCGGGAGGGCAAAAACTAAAGAACGGGAACCAATATTGCAGAAGCAGGAATTGTGTGAGAGTGTAAGGAAGTGAGCTCCAGACTGTTGTGGGTAAAAATGAAAATGATGTGCAAGAGGTGGGTGATTACTACTGTTTATGTATCAATCCATAAGAAAGATCATGAAAGGCAAGTGTTTAGAAGTGGCCAAGTGAGTGTGTCAGCAGTTTTGACACGAGACTGTTATTGAAGATTTTTTCAACACTTATCACCATTTCCCACATTAGCAAGGGAGTGCCAGGAAAAGACAAAGAAAGGCCACATTCACTCACATCCTTTGTCTAACTGACATGAGAAATGCACTAAAACTACAGCTCCCTATCCAAACCAGGGTCCACAGACCTTTCCATAGTTTACCCTAAGATACTTCACATGCCCTAGTTCAGTCCATTAACAACATATTGACCCCAGTATACCACATTGTTCCAATTCACTCTCTCCCATGCAAGCCATTCACCCCCCCACATGTGCAGGACCCAATCACTCATATTTTTCACTCCATCCCTCCATCTCCAGTTTGTTCAACTTGTTCTCCTTTTTCCTTGCAATTCTGACACAGATATCCTCTTTGTCAACCTTTCCTTACTCATTCTCTCCGTATATTCAAACCATTTCAGTACACTCTCTTCAGCTCTCTCAACCACACTCTTTATTACCATACATTCCTCTTACCCTTTTATTACTTACTCAATTGAACCACCTCACAACACAACTGTCATCAAACAATTCATTTCCAACACATCCATTCTATACTGAAAAGCCTTATCTACAGCCATTAGTGGTTGGTGATTTAAATGCAGCAGTGAGTAATGTGGCAGTTGAAGGTTTAATTGTGGGACATGTAAATGGAATTGGAGAATAGCTTGTGGAATTGTGCTGAAAAATGACTGGTGATTCGGAATACTTGGTTTAAAAGAAGGACATACACTAATTGACATGTATTCCAAAGAGAGACCTTTGCATGTAAATGTGCTGAAAAGGGCAGCTGGTGGCAAGGGTGAAGATTTCAACAGCTATTATGGGTAAGAAGAGAGTGGTAAGAGTAAGTAAGCATGGAAAAGGAACTTGTGTGAAGAAATACCAGGAGAAACTGAGTGCAGAATGGCAAAATATGAGAATAAACAAAGCTAGTGGCAAGGGTGAAGAATGTGAGGGATTCAGGGAAGCATTGCTGGCATGTGTGATAGATGTATGTGGCATGCCTAAAGTGGGAGGTGAGCACATTAGAAAAGATAGCGAGTAGAGGGATGAAGAAGAAAAGTTGCTCGTGAGAGAGAAAAGTGAGGTATATGGGCAGTACTTTCGGGGAAGGAATGCAAATGATTGGGAGATGTTTACGAGAAAGTGGCAGGAAGTGAGGAGGAAGGTGTAGGGCTTAAAAAAAGGTAATGCCAGAAACTGATGAAGATAGGCTGCATTTGATCACATCCATTCTCTACCTGTCATGTGAAACGTAGTCAAAACCACAGCCCTCTATCCATAATTAGACACCAATGACCTTTCTATGGTTTCCCCAAGTGCTTTTTACCCTGATAAAGTCCGATAACAGCACATCATCCTCTATACTACATTGTTTAAATTCACTCTATCCTAGGCACATCTTTCACTCTCCTGCATGTATAGGCTCTAACCACTCCTATACCATTTTGCACTCCATCCTTCCATCTCTAGTATGGTCTCCCCTGCTACCTTTCCCCTCCACTTCTGACACATATTCTCTTTGTCAAGCTCTCCTAGCTCATTCTTTTCATATTTCCAAACCATTTCAGCACAACCTCTTCAGCTCCCTCCCTTATTACTACACCTTTCTCTTAACCTTTCATTACTTACGTCATCAAATCACCTCACACTACACAGTGTTCTCAAACATTTCATTTCCAACACATTCACCCTCCTCTGTACATTCTTATCTATACCTGCCTTGCATCCATACAACATCACTAAAACTGCTATTTCCTCAAAAATACCCATTTCTACCCTCAAAAATAATGACTTCTCTTTCCACACATTCTTTAGTGCTGCAAGAACCTTTGCCACCCCTCACCCACCCTTTGACTCACTTTAACTTTCTTGATTCCATTTAGAGCCATGTCCACTCCCCAAGTATCTTAACAATTCACTTCTTCCAAATTTTCTCCATTCAAACTCACACCCCAACTAACTTGTCCCTCTGCCCTTATAAATTTGCTTTTCACTTTTATTCTCAATTTCCTCCATTTTCACAATTCCAAACTCAGTCACCAACTTCTGCAGTTTCTCATTCAAATCTGCCACCATTGCTGTGCCATCAGCAGATACAACTAACTCACTTCCCATGCATCCTCATCCCCTGCATAATGCATACTTGCCTCTCTCTCCATGACCCTTGCATTTACCTCCCACACCACCCCAACCATAAACAAATTAAACGGCCATGGTAGCATCACATACTCCTGATGCAGACCAACCTTCATCTGGACCACTCACTCTCCTCTCTTCCTACTCATACACATGCCTTACACTCTTGATAAATCTCACTGCTCCTAGTTGCTTTGCTCTCACACCATACATCCACAAGGCATCTCTATCAACCATATCATATGCTTTCTCCAGATATATGAATGCCAACTACAAATCCTCCTTTTTCTCTAAATATTACTCAAATACATTTATCAAAGAAAACATCTGATCTGCACATCCTCTACCACTCATGAAACCAGACAGTTCCTTCCCAGTCTGATTCTCTGTACATGCCTTCACCATCTCAATCACCACTCTCCCATACAACTTACCCAGTACACTCAAAAAACTTATATCTCTGTTGTTTGAACACTTACCTTTGTCCCCCTTACCTTTATAAATGGTACTGTATATGCATTCTGCTAATCCTCAAGCATCTTATCATGAATAATACCTTTGTCCCCCTTACCTTTATACAATGGCACTGTCTATGCATTTCGCTAATCCTCAAGCAACTTATCATGAATAATACATAAACAAGAAATCTTAACTAAGCCATCAACAACACAGTCACCATCCTTCTCGAGAAATTCAACTGAAATATCCACTCCAGCTGCCTTGCCAGATTTCATTTATTGCAAGGCTTTTACTACTTCTTCTCTCTTCTCCAAACCACTTTTCCATGACTCTCCCAAGTTGCACACCTCCCTGACACAACTGACCCAAACTCCCTACATTTCCCACCCTATCATCAAACACATTCAACAGTTCTTTAAAATTCTCACTCCATCTCCTTCTCACCTCATCAATACCTGTAAGCACATCCCATCTTCTGCTTTCCCTGAAGGTTCCCATTTATTCTCTTATTTTTCTCACACCATTAACCTGCATCCAAGACATCTTATTTTCTCTGAAATTTTCTTACAATCCACTCCAGCTCTTATTTGTCCTCTTTTTTCTAACCCCTGCACCTTACTCTTGACCTCTTGCCACTCCCAATCATTTGCAGTCCTTCCCTGTATGTACTAACCATACACATCTCTTTTCTCTTTCACTTGCAACTTTTCTTCACCATCCCATCACTCACTATCTCTTTTCTCTTTCACTTGCAACTTTTCTTCACCATCCCATCACTCACTACCCTTTCTCACCTGCCCACCTTCCACATGCCACACACCTCTCTTGTATATGCCAGCAGTGTTTCCTTATATATTTTTGATTCCTTACCCACTCTCCTTGCTTTGTTTACTCTCATTTTTTTAACATTCTACACTCAATCTCACTTGGCATTTCTTCACAGGTCTCTTTTCCATGATCACTTACTTTCATCACCCTCTGCTCACTTACATTGTTCCCTCTTTTCCAGATACTCTTACAATATCTTCACTCTAACTCCACCAGGTAATGGCTGGCATCCAACCAGCTGCCGCTTTCAATGCACTTACATCCAAGTGTTTCTCTTTGGCAAACCTATCAATTAGTACTAACTCCAATAATGTCCTCAGACCATCTTTTCTACTCACCCACATATACATATGTATGTCCCTCTTTTTAATCCAGGTATCCCAAGTCACAAACCCACTGTAAGTACACAATTCCACAAGCTGTTCACCATTCCTAATCACCTCACTGATTACCCCATGGTCCTTAGTTATACCCTCAACTGCCATGTTGCTCACTCTCATAAATAAATTACACATCACAAATACCCAATCTCTAGCATCAAAACTACTGACAGACTCACTCTGCTGGTCCTAAAACACTTGCCTCTCATCACCCTCCTTCTTTTGGCCAGGTACATAAGCACTAACAATCACGCATCTCTTGCAACCCACTTTCATCTCTACCCTAATCAGTCTAGCTAAAGCTCATTTCCCCACATTTTTTCACACATTCCCACAACTCCTGCTTGATCACTAGTGCTAACCTTTTCTTAGCTCTTGCTTTCACACCAACCCCTGATTTTATCCTAAAGACATTCCTAAACTTTCTTCAACTTTACATCCATGCACACATTAGACATCCCATATGTAAAATATAATATGTATTACAAGCACTCACATATACAGGAACCAGTGTCACCTTTACCGATTACAATTTTTCTCAACAGAAATATGACAAACATAAGGATGTGTCTGGTTTAAGCCTATCATGAATGGTTACCAATGCATACCTGCATATAACACACAATGCTCTAACAGTAAACTGAAACATGAAAAGTTACTTAGTCATTCCATTTTTAATGAATCTTGCAGAATTTTGCTAAAACATACTACACGAAAACCTACAGAAGACTCAGTCCATCAATCAAACTGTAGCTACAATCTAATGAGCTCTACCTACCTTCTTGAACAACTGTTATCAAAGTTTGCAACACTTGGTCTTTACTATTATTCACTAGTAAATAAGTAATCCAGGTATATCCAGGTATCTAAACCAACAAACAAAGGAAAAAGTCTTAAGTATTCTTAACTGATATTTAAGGAAATGTCTTGCACATCATATTTTCAAGGCACTACATCAAATCTAAGTTCAATTATAACAGGTAATGTCTCCATAAGCTTACATCTGTTTAAACAGTGACTAAATGAAGAATTTCTAAAAAGAGTTTGACGTGTTGATTAATATATGTCATACTGAAGCATATGTACCATAAATAAGAAATTTTTTGAATACTTCAATTTCTACTAAATTAACTGTAACTGGATCTGAAATCAAGCAGCCAACTAAACACTGGTACAAGATTTTGATTTCTGTTGCCCTTGGATCTACATAAGAACTTTCACTTATCATTATCAACCATTCTGTCTACACAACAAAATCCATAAAATGATTTACTATAACATCTCTAACAAACCTGATAATTAAACATGATAATTTCAAAGTTGCAGCAGAAATCATTTAAGATCTAAGACCTATTAGATCCAAATGCCACATTATAAGGAGCACCAATATCATAACTCAGATAGAAAGCATGAGCAATCAATATATATTAAGTACAAAGAATTCACTCTAATGTAAATGAGATACACACATAAACTAAATATTCATAAATCTACTTTTAAATACAACATAAAAATGCAAATAAAAAAGTAAAGAGTTGAGAAGGATATCATGAAGGATAATACAATCAATGACAGTATCATACATATGGGTAAGAGCATGCACAATGGATAAATTATGACAAGAGTTCAAATCACAAAATAATATCTGTGCTGCAACATTACACATGGCAAACAACCCGTTGAAGTTTCCCTATTGACTCAAGTGACATATACTGTATATCAAACATGGGTCATCACAAGAGAAATGGTCTACATTTATTTCTAAATTAGATGTTGGGAGTCTCAATTACATCTACATTATATTCCTCCAATGATCAAATGGGTGATACTGAATATAAAACTGGCAACTGGAATACAACCATATTATGTCATTCAAGGATGCCACTATTATCCAATAAACCCATTTTTATATCATGGCATACAAGGATACCATTACATTGAAAAACTTAACAATGTATTACTGCATACAAGGATGACAAGCCATCCAACAAAGTCATTACATTATTGAGGCATATGTGAATTCCATTACATATAACACACCCATTACTATATCAAGGCATTCATGCATGCCAATATACACAACAAACCCATTACTGCATCAAAACTGCATTAATAAATATTCTACTGAAAGAATCATCAATTGGTTATATCTAATGACAATGGCTCTATCTAATGAGAATGGCTCCCATCTCAGCAAGAAGTTACTTCTGCTGCAATCCCAGCCACTGATCCCTCAAATCTTTGATGCAAAGTACAAGCTACATAGGAGAAGATTTGAGCTCATAACAAGGTGAATTTTCTTTAAACTCTTTCTAATTCCCTTATGCAATTTGTAGCATACAGTATTCACTGTTAAGCTTCTAGCAGGGTAAAAATCCAAGTAATGAAGCACAATCCCCCTAACTGCCAAGTGGCATTCATGCTGGTGTTCTTGGACAGGCGGAAGCATACAGAATAAAGGGTTACTAATTTTCTGAATTCTATCATTATACAACGAAAATGGCATATTCATCCATGAGATACTATTCTTTTTCTCACATTCGACAATTCATCTTTCTTTCAGTTTTGTCCTCTCTCATAATCATCAAATGGATGATGTCATTCGCACCCACTGCCCCCTGCCAACAACTCTAATTTACTTTTAAAATATCTCATCTTTCACATTGACTTTAAAATTCTCATTCCATATCAAGGTACCTTTATCATTCCATTACACTCCTTCCATTCTTAAATGATCTTATCATTCCATCACACTCGCTTCATTCTTAATAATCTTATCATGTCCAAGTCATATTTTCAACTGACCTTTCCTATTACAAACTTTTTTATTTTATGCTACCTGGAGTCTAATAGCCATCCTCATTCCATCCCTCATAAATACTAACATAATGTTATGTTTACACATTTTCATACAGAAAACATACCAATCTGATATCTCTATTAATGTGTGTATTCATTAAATTACTCCATATAATTCTTTCTCAATGCTGAGTCTCTAAATTCATTTACATAATAAAAAGTTGTATTCTGTGTACATCTAAAGATGGCTATCCAAGTTTTCATCCTTGTACAATAATATTGCTTATCTTCCTCTTCCAATTCCTTTTCATAAACCTCAAACCTACTCCTCATATCTAGTTTCTTAGCACTCTCAGAAAATCTATTCTACCCTTTTCAACTTTTTCATTATGTAATGACCAGCACTCATACCTCCATTAGAGAGTGACACAGTACTCTCTCAATCATACCTTATAAAATTCAATAAATCATGTTTATATCTTCTGGAGAGAGAACTAATAAACGTGCTCCCTTTTGTCACCTTTTCAGACACATGTTATTTTTTCTTTTGCTTAATCTTCTAATTCCTATCATACCCGTAACTCAATACATTTATGAAAGCTGTCAAAAAACTAAGTGCTCTGAATGTATAACATATGCTTAAAAAAAAAAGAAGAAAGAAGAGAGGGATAATGTTTTCCAATGAAATTAAAAGTTCAATTAACTAATTACAGAAGTGAATAGTATTATGAAGTGCTTTTGATTTGAAGATAGTCAGTTATATGAGAAACGTAACTATAGACTTATCTAATAATCATGAATCTTTCATGCCACAATGTTAAGTTTCAGTTTTACATGAGTCATGGAAAAATATGACAAACAAGTTTTTATACAACTAATTGCTTAAGAAACTGAATCATATATATATAGCTACTTCTAACATCAACTTAAAAAGGTTAGCTATTCATATCTGTGTATAACATCACATCAACTGAAAATGACTTCTAACATAGACAGAGATGAGAGAAAACCATAACAAGTCTACTGCTTCAAAAATATTACCAAAGACAAGGTCAACTTAAACAAAGTCAGTAAAAAAAAAAAATACCTAGTAGTATCAGTTATACATCTTGGGTAGTTTCAACTGTCAGGGGTCTTAACCAATGCAACTCTTCAGTGACCAAAAAATGCTTTAATCTATAATGCTGACAAATCTGTCATGTATTGGCATTGTATGCCACAAGAAAGCCCTTGCCCATGATATTGCGGACTCTCCATCTGGGGATACTTCTGATGTAATCTGATGTAACAATAAAAACCTTGTTTAGAAGCATTAATGGTTGCATTATTTCTTGTTTTAAGCTTTGTTCTACCTTTGATAACACAGCAATATGTATGTGGAATGAGCAAGCAAGACTAGGGGTCAGGCACATATTAAGATATGGGGTTCCCTTAGGGGTCAATTTCTGTTTTCTGATATTTTTTGTGGTCTGGCAATTGCCAGGTCCCAAGGTTGCTGGACTGAAGAGGTTCAACCTGGTTTACATGATAACCCCTAAGTCACACTAGCCCAGAATTCAAGTCATATAAAGGTAATTTATAGTCACTTATATCCCTGGGGTTATATATAAGAGTATGGGGGATACTAACTACATATTTCCAGAATGTTACAGAGGACGACTATGTAGGGTGGAAGAAGACTAGAAATCCACACTCCAAGTATCATCACCTTCTACAATAAAGGACGAAATAAGAGGCACTGCAAGGATTTTTGTTTTAGGGTTTAGTTACTGGATCAGGTGTTTGCTTTGAAGAATGTATGTGAGAAATGCTTAGAGAAGCAAATGGATTTGTATGTAGCATTTATGGATCTGGAGAAGGTATATGATAGAGTTGATAGAGATCCTCTGTGGAAGGTATTAAGAGTACATGGTGTGGGAGGCAAGTTGCTAGAAGCAGTGAAAAGTTTTTATCGAGGATGTAAGGCATGTGAACAAGTAGGAAGGGAGGAAAGTGATTGGTTCCCAGTAACTGTCGGTTTGCGGCAAGGGTACGTGATGTCTCCATGGTTGTTTAATTTGTTTATTGATTGGGTTGTTAGGGAGGTGAATGCAAGAGTTGTGGAGAGAGGGGCAAGTGTGCAGTCTGTTGTGCATGAGAGAGCTTGGGAAG
Source organism: Panulirus versicolor (assembly GCA_032361705.1). Lineage (NCBI taxonomy): Eukaryota > Metazoa > Arthropoda > Malacostraca > Decapoda > Palinuridae > Panulirus > Panulirus versicolor. The sequence continues at coordinate 18,352 of JAUUDZ010394777.1, read as the reverse complement.
TGAGTCAGTTGTTTGCTGATGAAATGGCGCTGGTGGCTGATTCGGGTGAGAAACTGCAGAAGAAAGAAGAAAGCTGAGAGTGAATGTGAATAAGCGCAAGGTTATTAGGTTCAGTAGGGTTGAGGGACAACTTAATTGGGAGGTAAGTTTGAATGGAGAAAAACTGGAGGAAGTGATGTATTTTAGACACCTGGGAGTGGATTTCACAGCAGATGGAACCATGGAAGCAGAAGTGAGTCACAGGGTGGGGGAGGGGGCGAAGATTTTGGGAGAGTTGAAGAATGTGTAGAAGGCAAGAATGTCATCACGAGGAGCAAAAATGGGTATGTTTGAAGGAATAGTGGTCCTAACAATGTTATATGGTTGCGAGGCATGGGCTATAGATAGGGTCATGTGGAGGAGAGTGGATGTGTTGGAAATGAAATGTTTGAGGAAAACATGTGGTGTGAGGTGGTTTGATTGAGTAAGTAATGAAAGGGTAAGAGAGATGTGTGGTAATAAAAAGAGTGTGGTTGAGAGAGCAGAAGAGGGTGTATTGAAATGGTTTGGTCACATGGAGAGAATGAGTGAGGAAAGATTGACAAAGAGGATATAAGTGTCAGAGGTAAAGGGAACGAGGAGAAGTGGGAGGCCAAACTGGAGGTGGAAGGATGGAGTGAAAAAGATTTTGAGCAATCGGGGCCTGAACATACAGGAGGGTGAAAAGCGTGCAAGGAACAGAGTGAATTGGAACGATGTGGTATACCAGGGTTGATGTGCTGTTATTGGATTGAACTAGGGCATGTGAAGCATCTGGGGTAAACCATGGAAAGTTTTGTAGGGCCTGGATGTGGAAAAGGAGCTGTGGTTTCTGTACATTACACATGACAGCTAGAGACTGAGTGTGAACGAATGTGGCCTTTGTTGTCTTTTCTTAGCACTACCTCTTGCACGCTCAGGGGAAGAGGGGTGTCAATTCATGTGTGGTGGGGTGGCGACACGAATGGATGAAAGCAGCAAGTATGAATATGTACATGTGTATATATGTATATGTCTGTGTATGTATATCTATGTATACGGTGAAATGTAGGGGTATGTATATGTGCGTGTGTAGGTGTTTATGTATATATATGTGTATATGGGTGGGTTGGGCCATTCTTTCGTCTGTTTCCTTGTGCTACCTCGCTAACGCGGGAGACAATGACTAAGTATAATAAATATAAGTAAAATGTGTGGATGGGCCATTCTTCATCTGTGTCCTGGCGCTACCTCGCTGACGTGGGAAATGGCAATGAAGTATAACAAATAAATAATTAAATAATAATAAACTGGGCATGTCATTATTAGTGTTACTGGAACTTACTTTTATAGGATATGACTATGTTAGGTAAAGGAGTGTGCTATTATGTCGAAGCTATTTTGTTTTATGTACTCTGAAGACTGGACAAGAACGCTGATGACAGAGACAACTGGGTGCCCAAATTTAACAGCAGTTGTTTAGACATTCTTTGAGTGTTGTTCCACCCCTTTCTGTAATGTACAATCGAAAGCCCAGTACTGTGTTTTACTAAGGCCAACCCTTGAAACATGGTGTTAGGAGTGTGATCTCAGAAAAAGCAAGAGTCTAGGATCTAGGGCCAGCCAAGGAGTGTCTGGAGTCTACAGGTCACAAGCAGCTAATCAAAGGTATAGTACTGGATGTTCTGAAAGCCATGTCTAGCTTACAGTTATATTAAGAGGGAACAAGGCTCTGAATATGCAGCCCCCACCACCCATAGATTTTAGTACTGGTACTGATATTGCAGCCAACTAAAAAAGATCAAACAAGTCTTGGAAGAATTATGAAACAGGAGTGGGCCTTAAAAAGAGAAAAACAGGAGAGTAGCTGCTTTCTTAAATGCAGTTCAGGAAACTGAAGTGGAGAAATATAACTTATTCAGATGGAGTGATCCTGAAGATAAGAACAAAACTGACAGAGTGCTTGAGATTTATGAGGAGGATTGCAAGCCAAAGACCAACATAATAATTGAGAGATACAATCTTGAACAAGAAATGAGACTGCAGTGAGATATATGACCAATTCATCACACAGCTGAGGATTCTGGCAAAATCCTGCAAATATGATGGAGCAGAAGATATTATAAGGGATCTATTCATCCTTAATATCTATGTTGACAAGGCAAGGGAAAAATTATTTGATCATGTATAAATGGATGATAATTTCATGACTTTGGATAAAGCACTGAATTTTGTGAAAAACTGTGAAATGAGAGTAAACCAGAAGCAGGTGACCACAGTGCCTGATGATGAAATCAAGAGTACAAGAAATAACAAGAGAAACTTCAAGAAGCAGGTACACAGCAAACAAACAAACACACCAGATTGAGGTAAAGAATTGTTGATTTTGTGGGTTTGATCACAAGGTGAAGATGAGTCTAGCATTTGGAAAAACTTGTGCCAAATGTGGTAAACTCAATCATTTTGCCAAGCAGTGTAAATCATATAAACTCCAGAATAAGGTTAAAAGTGTAGGTAATTACACGATTCAAATAGCCAGGATGAAATTCAAAATGTCAGTGTAGAAAAGGAAGTGGTAAGTAGTATCAGTGAGCCAAAATATAAGAAGCAATATGTGAAAATGATGGTAAACAAAAACCCTATAAATTTTCAAATTGATTCTGGTGCAACTTGCAATGTACATCTCAATGAAGGGCCTAACATGTGTTGGTAGTACAGTAAGAGTTACCAAATCAACTGATGATGTAAAATTGCAAATGTTTAATAAAAATGTCATTTATGCTGTGGGTACAACAGTTCTTAATTGTGAAAGAGGTGGAGTACATCACAGGATTAGGTTTTATGTCGTCTTAAAGAAAATGTCTTTCCAGTCATAGGTATTGTTGATGGGCAGAAGCTAAAGTTTATTAAGACTGTTTAATGATAATCAACATATGAGAGGAGACTGTGAAGTTAAGGAAGTGACATGTGAGAGTGCTACCTTAAATAAAGAGAAAATATCGAGTAATTTCCCAGATATTTTTCAAGGGTTAAATGATTCAGAGGATCCTTGCAGGATTGATTTGGATCCTAATGGCACAGCCAGTGATTCATGCCCCAGAAGAGTGCCATTTGCTCTACATAAAAAAAGTGAGAGAACAGTTGAGAAGTATGGAGGGCACTGTGAAACAGAAAGTCACAGAGGCAACAGATTGGGTATCTAGTATGGCGTTGGTCATGAAGCCCAAGACCAAAGAACTGAAAATATGTCTTGATCCAACAGATTTAAACAGGGAAATTATGAGACCTCATTACCCTTTACCAACTATAGAAGAAATAATGCCAAGACTTGGAAAGGCAAAGATATTCTCTGTACTGGATGAAAACAATGAATTTTGGTAAGTGAAATTAGACGAAAAGTCATGTTTCCTAACTATCTTCAACACTCCATATGGAAGATTCAGGTGGATGAGTATGCCATTTAGTATCAGCTCAGCACCTTAGGAGTACCAGAGATGTATGCATAATGCACTACAAGGATTAAAGGGTGTTGAGGTGAGAGCTGATGATATCCTCATGTACAGGGAAGGCCTGACAACAGAGAGGGTTTGCAGGGATTGTGATGACTGCCTGTTGAAGTTGCTAGAAAGATATCATGGAAAAAGTATAAAGTTAAAGATAAAAAGAAATCACACTCCCCAGAAGTAACATAGAGAGAACACTCGTTGACTAAAGATGGGGTTTGAGCAGATCCCAAGAAAATAGAAGCCATTCAAAATTTGAAAACTCCCACTGAAGTAAAATCAATCAGAAGGTTCCTTGAAATGGTCAATTACCTATCCAAATTTCCACCAGGTTTGTCTGAGGTAAACACACCTGTGAGACAGCTTGAAAAGAAAAATGTAGTTTGGAAATGAGGTGCAGGTCATGATGAGGTATTTGAGAATATTAAGAGGCTAATAGTAAATGCACCAATATTGAAATACTTTAATGGAAAAAGAGATGTCACACTCCATTGTGATGCTTCAATGTACGGACTGGTTGAGGCCTTATTACAAGATGGACAACCAGTGGCCTATGCTTCCAGGACATTATCTGACACTGAACAGAAATATGTCCAAACTGAAGAGGAAATGCTTGCCATTGTGTCTGCAGTAGTGCACTTTGAACAGCATGCTTATAGCAAATTAGTAACAATTAAGACATACCACAAGCCTTTAGGAAGTGTATTCAAAAAGCCTCTTTCGAAATGCCCAAAAGGTTGCAAAGCATGTTACTAATGCTGCAGAAGTATTCTTAGAATTATCAATATAAACTAGGAAGTACAATGTACACTGCAGATACTTTGAGTAGAGACTCTTTACCTGTGTCTAAGGTTAAAAACTTAAATGAAACTTAATTCTAAATCAAATCAGTTCCATAAGTGACAATGAAACTTTAGGCACTGAAGATGAAATACTAAAAGATATCAAAAGGAAGACCCAGTTATATCATGATCTGCAAAAACTAAATGACATTATTTTGAATGGTTGACCAACACACTGCAAAGAAATTCCAGAAAATGTTAGGTTCTTCAAGGTCAGAGATGAGCTGATAGTGCATGAGGATGCCATATTCAGACGGTCATGTGTAGTTGTTCTTACATGTCTGAGATCTCACATGATTAAACAGATTCACTTTGCTCACACTGGAACACATTCTAAAATACAATGAGGTAGAGACCAGTATTATTGGCAGAAGGATCTGAATCTTCTCCTGTTCAACGCTTCATGGGAAGGCACACTACAACACTACTTCTAGTGACTGACCAGCTACTACAACCACAACTCTGCAGCATGGTAGAAAGGAAAAATTGAAGGAAGGTGTCAACAAGGTCTTACATAAGAATATCAATGGGACAGAGTACACAAGAAACCGAAGACATCTAAGAACAAATGACAATGCTGTCTCTAGTGAAGATGATATTATGAGTGAACTGAGTAGTGCAGAAGAGGAAGATGTAGGACCACAGCAAATATCGCAGAAGCTAAGATATCTGGATGACTATGTTTTGTAAAGCCAACTTAGGTAGCTTAAGTTAGATGTTTTCCCTTAAGATTTATCAGTTGGGATCTATGTTTTTTCTGATTGTTTTTTTTAATATGTATCATGTTTTAAAGGAGGTAAACTTTGTTATTTTGTGGGGCAAATGTTTGCAAACTTTAAGAAAAGGAGATGTAACAATATTTAGATAATATTATTATTTGTGTTACTAGAAATTACTTTTATGGTATTTGAATACGTTAAGTAATGTACTTCTGTTGATACTATTTTGTCTTATAATCTCTCTGGAGACATTAGACAAGAACTGATAACAGAGACAACTGGGTACCCAAAGTTAACAGGGAGAGAGAGACTGTGACTCCTAGAAGTTGCTCAGACATTCTTTGAGTGTAGCTCCACCACTATCTCTAACATACAATGAAAATTACAGTACTGTGTTTTACTGAGGCAAATCCTAGAAACATAAACACAACATAATATGCCATAAAGCCAACTCATCATGGAAAGATCAAGGAACACTTTCAGGTACCTGCAGGAAAAGAAAAGAGATGGCTCAGAAACATTCTCAGCTAGCAGAGGTTGGTATCATCAGTTCAAACAGCACAGTAACTTACACAATATTCACATCTATGGTGAAGCTGCAAGTGGTAACATGTAGGCTGCCTAGGTATTTCCCATTACCCTTAAAGCTATCATCAAGTGTGGCAAATACCCTCCCCAGCTTGTCTTCAATGTTGAAGAAACTGTTCTTTCTGGAAAATAATGTTGTCCTGCACTTTTCATCTTTGGGTTCAAGGTTGCAAAAGCCTCCTTAAAACTCCTGCTGGGTGGTAATGCTTAAAGGGACTTCAAGCCAAAACCAATAATCATCCACCACTCTAACATACCATAAACTATGAAGGGATTTTCAAGAGCATCTTCCTGTGATTTGAATATCAGATAAGAACATATGGGTGACAATTAATATTTTCCAACAGTGGTATGTGTCACAGTTTGGTCCAGCTGTAAAGTGGTCTACTTTCCACCTAATACAACTTTCATGATCCATCCAATGGATCAAGGAGTCATATCAAATTTCAATGCCTACTACTTTTGTCACACCTTCAAACAGCTTGCTGAAGAAGCAAGTGGTGAAGGTAAACTACCTACCAGACAATTCTGAAAAAACTATCATATCATCATATCATGGAGGCCATTGATAATATTAGAACAGCCTGGAATGATGTAACCAACAATCCCATATATTCCATATATAGAGTTTGGATGAATATATGGCCAGAAGCAGGCAACTAATTCCTGGACTTTGATGTGACACCAGCAATTATGTTGATATTGTCATGCTGGCCAAGTAGGACTGGGCAATGTTGATGATGTGGAGGAGCTACAGCAATTATGTTGATATTGTCATGCTGGCCAAGTAGGACTGGGCAATGTTGATGATGTGGAGGACTCTGGTGACAGGTTAGGGGCAATGTTGACTTCCAAGGATATAAACAGGTTTTTCCTGCAAAGAGTTGAAAACTTCTGTAATAAATAAAAAATATATGAAGCTTCTTACCAATATTCATCAATACATTAAAAATAATTCCATTTCCACCTTCAAGGGGTGGATCTAGTGCTTATAAGAATGCACCTACCGTGAAGATAAATTTTGGTAAACGGATTTCCGAACTAAATCTTGAAGAACTACAGAAAATGCTGGAAAACAGAAATCGACTCCTAAGTCATACACAGTTGATGATCTGATTTCATAGTACTCACACGAAGTTCTTTTATCTACTTCTTTCAGTAACTCCAAATTTTCAAGCCATTAAAATGAGTATGTGTTGGAGTTATCTTCATTTTATCGGTAGAAATGGGGTAGCAAATCTATCAATGGAATTTGGCATATCTTATACAGGTTGTACCTCTCTAATCCAGTGCTCTGTGGCCTGGCAACTAGCAACTAGCACTAGCATCATCTTCTGCACCCCTTGATCTCTTGGATGACATCCTGAAGGGCCAAAATACAGCTGAATATAAGAAATTAACAGGACTGTTAATCAGCTCGGCAGCATTTTTATTGTAAACAGATTTTGGCACCTTTGCTCTGCTAACAGCACCAAACTGGTGGTAGATCCTCAAACTAATAAGTAAAGTGGCAGATTCAAAACATGCTGAACCATGGTTGTTGCCAGGCCACAGAGCACTGGATTAGAGAGGTACAACCTGTATAGGATATGCCAAATTCCATCGATAGATTTGCTACCCCATTTCTACCGATAAAATGAAGATAACTCCAACACATATTCATTTTCATGGCTCTTCTTTCATCAAGCAGTTCCGTTTATCTACATTAAAAGAGACCAAGAAGAATATTTTAGCAACTCCTGCCAATACGTTTCCAAGCAATCTGTGACTAGAAATCCAACAGTGGCACTTTATCCTGATTTGGCATTAAAGTGGTGCCTGGAACCATCTTACACCCTTCATTTTAGGATTACTGGCCTTACTTTCTGTCTTTTTCATAACTGGACTACCAGGGTAGTCCCAACATCTTCTTACAAGCACCATATACCTAATTAAATCTCACTTATTTTCTTCACATAAGTTTTCTTGCCATATCTTATCTGCAAAATCTTTGTTAAATGCAATTATGGTTGAGTCCAATGTATCAGATCACCTCTCTGCCTTCTCTTTTCTAAGCTAGATAGATTCGTCATTTACTCTTCTCTTGTAGGATTTGTTTCTCAGCCCTAGGGAATCATAGTAACTGCTTGACGCTGCACAATCTCCAATCTGTCTGTGTTTTTTCTTGGGGTAAGGTGACCAGAGACTTAAGCTTGGAGGCCCTTCCCAAGAATTCAAGAATTCTTTTCATTTTTTTCATTGCCTCTGTCACCAGAGATTATTATGCTGAAGTCTTTTTCCTCATCTACCTTTTACACTTCAAAAGAACTCCTACTGTACCTTTCCTTTTTGTTTTTGCAACTTAATACGTAAAACTTTGCACTTACAGATATGAAAATTCATTCATCACCTAAGAGCCCAAGTTATCAGTTTGTCCATGGCAGTTTGAAACTGTTTACATTCAAGTTCATTTGTAGATTTATTTCTCATCTTTGTATCATCTGTAAAACTGATATCTTGTAATGCAGCCCATTATCCATATCATTACTATATATGCAAGGAATAGAGTGAAATGGAATGATGAGGTATAATGGGGTCAACGTGCTGTCAATGGACTGAACCAGGGGTTTGTGAAGTGTCTGGGGTAAACCATGGAAAGGTCTGTGGGGTCTGGATGTGGAAAGGGAGCTGTGGTATTGGTGCATTACACATGACAGCTAGAGATTGAGTGTGAGCAAATGCGGCTTTTTTTTTTTTGTCTTTTCTCAGCACTACCGTGCGGTGGGGGGGGGGGGGGGGGGGTAATTTTCCTGTGTGGCAGGGTAGCAATGGGAATGGATGAAAGCAGCAAGTATGAATATATACATGTGTATATATGTATGTGTCTGAGTGTATGTGTGTGGTGTGTATACATTGTTATGTATGTGTATGTATATATGTGTGTATGGGATTTATGTATAATTTGTATATGAGTGGTTGGGCCATTCTCCATCTGTTTCCTTGCATTACCTTGCTGACGCAGGAAACAGCTGTTAAGTATAATAATTAACATGAGAAAGAGAGCCGGTACAAAGACTGATCCTTGTGGCACTCCACTTGTTACGTCTAACCATTCTGAGGCTTGACCATTGATCACAACTCTTTATTTATGGTCAGTCATCTAATTTCCCATCCATTGAAGGATAGCCCAATCAATGCCATATGACTTAATTTTTGCAAATAACTATTGACATGGGACCTTACTGAATGCTTTTTAAAAATCTACACTGATGACATCAACTTGATGACATCATAAAAGCAGATTTGTCAGAAATGATTTATTTCTTCAAAAATAATGCTAATTGTTTATCAAGTGATGGTCCTCTGAATGGTTTACATTTCTAACTAGAATGTTGGTTTCCATGAGTTTTCCAACTACAGATGTTAAGCTAAATGGATGACAATTTGTGGACAGTGACTTATTGCCTTTTTTGAATATCAGTGTCATATATATTGGAAAACTTCCAAATGTCTGGAACCTTTCCCAAAGCAAGTAACTTATCTAAATAGGGCAGTCAAGGGCTTAACTATCTAATTCTTTGCCTCTTTCACTGTCCAAGATCAAAGTTATTAGGGCCTGCTATTTTATTCATTTTCATTCAGTTTCTTGCTGGTAAGTATGTCTTTAGTTTTTTGTCAATTTGTTGAGGAAAATTCCTCTCGTATCAACGAAACTGGGTTATGTCTTTGATCATATAAGCATATGCAAAAAAATCATTTAAGATTTTGTCATGGCTTTGTTGTCTTAAACAAAGGCACCATTTTCTGTAATTAATAGGGGGAGGGGGATGCGCTTTTTCATGTGTGATGGGGTGGCAACAGGAATGGATGAAGGCAGCAAGTATGAATATGTACATGTGTATATATGTATATGTCTGTGTATGTATATGTTATGTATACATTGAAATGTATATGTATGTATATATGCCTGTATGGGTGTTTATGTGTATACATGTGTACGTGGGTGGGTTGGGCCATTCCTGGTCTGCTTCCTTGTTCTACCTTGCTGATGCGGGAGACGGCAATAAAGTATGATAAATATATATAATGTATAGTACATACTTGTCAGGACATTTACTTCTGAATCCATACAAAAGATTAATGGGCCTCTGTGCTAGGATGATATAAAATCTGTGAAGTGCTCCTGTTTTGCTTCATGGATTTCAGCCTCCTTCATTAGCTTCTCCTAGACTTTATGTCAGGAGAAGATGGTCTGTTCTTTGGCTTTTTTAGAACCTTTTATTGGAAGAAATCTATTTTTATTTTCTATTTCTTATTTTTTGGCAGTTATTCCATGTTCCTCAAAGGGTACCTTAGTTTAGATGTGATTGCTCTACCTTGTGTGTTTCTAGGATTCCTGTTTCAATAGTTTTGGTTTACTGAGTTCCTCTGATTAACCATTGAAGTTATTTTGTCCTGGATTTAGTTCTTATCAAAATTCTCTAAGTCTCCTTCATGTGGGTATTCTCAAATGCTTGCAGGACAGATTGCAAGTAGAAATATGTAGATTTTTGAAATTTGAAGAACTGTTGAGATGGTATCCCTTAAGCAGTTTTTTATGGTATTCAGACCTTGCTTTGCCATCTCTTCCTTTTTTGAAAAGCATAATTCTCTGAATCTTCAGTGCCCACCTTGTGTTGCTGCCCACAATCTGCAGAGTGTGAGCTCTTGGTGCTTGTTGGAGACTGGTTGACAACATCAGCATGGTTGCAGTTGGTGATTGGTTAAGGGAGGCCCTCTTTTATTAGCACTGGCTGAGGACATCTTGGTCATTCACAGAGGATGAGTGAAGGCTGTTCCCTTCTAACCAAATTATAAGAGTGCAGTCTGAATCTTGACTTGAGTATTGATAGGGAATCTCATGCTTGCAGAATTCCACTTTGAGAGAAAAGATTTTTGAATTTTCAAAAAAGGCATTTTTAATCCAGAGTACTTTCTTTAACACAAATCTTATAGTTGAACCCAGCCTGACAAAGGACATTTTTCATCCCTTTTTGATGGAACTGTCATCTTCACCTCATGGGGATCCCCCACCTGCTTTTGTAAGTATGTGATAAATGTGTCTCATTATTATTATTATTATTATTATTATTATTATTATTATTATTATTATTATAAACAGATCTAAGATTTCTCAATTTATCCATACATTGTCATAATGTATGGAGCACTCATCATGCACATACAGTAAGTTTGTTTTAGTAAAGCTTTCATAACAAGATCATTGTTCAGTGGCCATATTTTATGAAAATATGGAACTGAGGTTTGGTGTACATTCTATTCTCTGTGCAATGCTTGTCAGTTCTTTTTTGATACTTTCTTGCTAGAATATGACATGAAGGTGGTTTTGATGGCTCATGACTCTCTTAACCAGGTGTTCTGTACTTTCATACTTTCAACATTCAGTATTTATATCAGTACAAGAAGAGAGAAGAGAGACACTAAAAAGTCTTCAGAACACTGAAGAACTTTGAATTAGTTATTCTATTCTGGCTGTTACTTTATACTGTAATGATTTCAGGTTGCAAAAGAATCATTTGGTCTTCTGTCATTCACAAGTTGGTGGTATAAAAATGCTTGTAGAATATAGATATGTGAATACAATTATTTTCAGCTAATTTTAATAAAGTTTTGCTCATTCCAGACCAAAGATGGCCAAGACTATGTTTATGTGTTCCGTGATGACTTGTACTGGGTGTGTGTCGTGGGCAAGGGTAAGCTGATGGAGCAATGTGGGCATCTGATGATAACAGAAAGTTTGTGCCAGTTACACCGGGTCTGCTCCATCCTTTGTGGTGCTCTCACTCAGCACAGCATAATTGCCAACACAACGCTCATCACTGAGGTTGTGCAGGAAACTATGGTAAAGAAAAGTTCAGGTTGTATCAGAGTATTGCTTTTCTAGTCTTGCCAAAGTTTAAAGTCCCCACATTAGAATGAGTATGCAGAATTTCGTGCCTGCTTATACCTAAAGGGGGCACATTATATAACATCTTATTGCCTGCCCATGTGTAGCCTAAATTTCTGGTTTGTTTCACATGTTTCTGAATTGTGTTAGATTTATATAAATACAGAGTTCCTTTTAATTTGATTGATCCTCAGTTAAATTCAGAGATGGAAATCTGTCACACACCTGTATCTGTGATTCACTAATATTAGAAATGTGTAAATTTCATAGCTTACTCTGAGCTTTCATCTTTGTGAGATGGTACTTAATAAATTGCATAGACATGAGGATATTTTTTCACACTTTCTTCCTGTTTGTCTTTCTAGTAAGGCACTGCCAGGACTGGGCAAAAACAGTGGCTTCATTTGCTCATATCCACTCTCTACCCGTCATGGACATTACATCAAAACCAGAGCCCACCCTCCACAGCAAGCCCTACATACACCAATTCCATGGTTTCCCCATGGCTGCTTCTTATACCGTGGCTCAGTCCATTCATAGCACATCTTTCCCATATACCACATCACTAATTTGCTCTATCCCATTCATGCCTCACAGTTTCTTGAATGTTCAGTCCCCAGCACTACAAGGTATTGTACATGCCAGCTAGAGAATGGATATAAGCAAAGTAGGCCACTTTTTTCTCCTGATTCTGGCATTATCTTGATAAAAGCTTCCTTTACGGTTTCCCCCTCCCTTTTGCTCATTTCCGCCATGCAGATACTCTTTGTTAGTCGGTTTTTACCCATATTATCGACACCATTTCGGCATACCTAGTTCATCTCTCTCAGTGAGACTGCATTCACTACCACCTTGCACTTACGATGTCATTCCATACATAACCCTCCTCAGGCAATTCACTCTCAAGACATCCTTTTCTATACTTTTGCATTCAAGGCCCAGTACTGTTATTCATAGAACAACCTTAGGATTACTATAGCTTCAGAAGTATCCATCTTTGCCTTGAGAAACAACAACTTTTTTTTTCTTTTACCAGACAACCCAGTCGTGGGGCAATCAGGCCTCCTGTTGTCTGTCTTTCTCATGTAAACTCACATCCACTCTCATTCATGCACATTTTCCCTTTTCAGACTCACCATCAATCCAATTTTCCTCATCCTTCCTGTGACACCTCATAACCTTACTCTTGTTTATATTTAGCTCAACTTCCTCCTTTCGTACCCTCTTTTAGACTCTGTTGCCAGCCTCTGGAGTTTCTTGTGTGACACATTAGACTTGTATCATCTGTAGACTGGTAATGATGTTCCCTGGATCTGCACCCCCAGCATACTGTAGACCTGACCCCACCTCTTCAAGAGAGTGTTTAATCAGCACATGTTAAGATTGAACAGCCATGGTAACATCATACACGCTTCATGCAGATCCACCTTCACTTGGAACCACTCACCCTTTTGTACCCCTATTTGCAGACATAGATTACTTTATTCTCCCAATAAAAACTCCTCATTGCATGTAGAGGCTTTTCTTCCCTCATAACACCTTCCACAAGGCTTTTCTCTCAACACTGTTTTATGCTTTCTCCAGGTTCATAAGTGCCTCTTACTAATTGCTTCTCTTTCTCTAGTTTTCTTATGCAGTTTTTTAAAGTAAACACTTGGTCTACACATCCTCTTTCACTCCTCAGTCTGATCCTCAGTGCCTGCCACTACCCTCTTAGTCACCACTCTCTTATACACCTTACCTGTAATTCAATTATTCACTTTTGTGCCCCTTGTTTAAAAATGTGTATCAAAGCTTGACTTACCAATCAACAACACTGTTACCCCCTTTATGAGAAACTCAACTCCAGTCTCATTCACTCTTGCTTCTTTTCAACATTTCATTATATGCAAGGCTTTCATCACCTTATCTCTCCACCAAACCATTCGTCATACCACCTCCTACCAAACACCAACAGCCTTATCATCTAAAACATTCAAAAGGCTTTCAAGGTACTCATTCCATCTCTGTTCATCACTTCTTTGCCTGTTACCACTTCTCCATTTGCTCCCCTCACTGATGCTCCTCACACTTTTCACCTGATTCCATAAGATTTTCTGATCCTCCTGAAGTCTGCTGATACTTTCTCACCCTGTCTCTCATCTGCCCTCTTTTCCAGTTTCTGTGCATTCCTCTTGACCTATTGCTACTTCCTTTTATGTACACCTCCCAGTCACTTACACCTTCCTTGCTCATGCTATGCCATGTCTTTCATTTCTTTTTCACAAGCATAAACTTCCTTATTCCACAACTCACTATCTCTTATACCCACACCCCACCTTTTGTATACCACACACTTCTCCATACATAAGCATTGCTTCCCTTGATACCTTCCATTCCTCACCCACTCTTGTATTTACTCTAACCTTATGTTACTTTTCACTCAAACTCTCACGGTATTTTTGCACACGAGCCTCTTTCCCAAGCTCCATCAATTTGACTACCTTTTCCCTCCCCATGCCATTTTCTTTTATACAAACTTACCAGACCAGAAAGTCTTCAAAAGAAGGGGTTGTTCCAAAACAGAAGAATGCAGTTGTACCTGTATTTAAGAAAGTGATTGATAAATTGCACTTAAGAACAGGCCAGTATCACAAAAAGTAGGTAAATGAATGATTACAGGCTAGGGAGAAACTTTCTAAACGGGAGACAACACAGTTTTAAGGAAAGGAGGTCATGCACAATCAATCGTTTAGACTTCTACAATAGGATGGGCTAGAGAGCTGTTGATACATTTCTCCTTGGGAGGTTGATAAAAATGCTAGATCTACAGACATGCATAAGGGTTTGCCTCTTTCACTAGATACAAGACTACCTTAATGGTAGGGAGCAAAGAACATAGGTTAGAGGTGCATCCTTAAGATGGGCTGGGGTTACAAATGGCATTCTTGGTTTATGTAAATAACTTGCCTTCTGGACTGAAATCATATCTGAACATATTTGAGGATTATGCCATTATGCCAAGTTCATAAAAGAAACAAAGAATTTTGATGATTGCATCAGCCTACAAGGGGACCTGGACAAATACCAAAGTTAGTCAGATAAACAGATGAAGAGATTCAGTCCTAGTTTGTACAAGGTAGTGAGGATGGGACTAAGTGGAAGAAGACATCAGTGTGATTATTTCTTGGTGAGAAATAAATTACAGGGATCTAATTGTGAAAGAGACTTAGGGGTCGAAATTGTGTTCATAACCAGAGCTACACATTACAAGAATTTTGAAAGAGGCAAAGTGTCTGCTGGCAAATTTAAGAATCATATTTTGGAATATGGATAGGGACATATTTGGTAAATTGTTCCATGCACACATCAGACCAGAACTGGATTATGTTTTGTGTCTGGTCATAAGACCTGAAAATGAACAGAGATGTGATTGAGAGGCTACTAAGAAGAGCAATTAAGATGGTATCTGAATTAAGTGCACTGAGTTATATTTAGAGTTGAGGGCTACAAAGCTGGCCACCATTGTGGATAGGAAGGAGGGGAGACCTGATAACACCCTTCTATTTTCTATATTGGCAAACAGTTCTTCAAAGGATGCAGCACCAGAGTAAGCAGATACCATGACAAAAAGATGGACGAAAATCTAGGTTTAATGTTTATCTGATTATGGATGGGATGGTGAGGTAGATGAATGCGAGGGGCTTTAGAGGGAGAAGCAGGTCTGCAGTGTGCTTGGGGTAAGGGGCTCTAAGAGGTGAGTCAGTTACTGTTTGTTGATGATAGTGCTGGTGGCAGACTTTAGGAGAAACTGCAGAGTTTGGGAGTGTGTGTAAAAGGAGAAAGTTGAGAATAAAAGTTGTGAATAAAGTCAAGGTTATTAGGGTTTGCACTGGAGAGAGAGATGGGTTATTTGGACTATGAGTTTTTAAAGAGAGGACTTGGGGGAAGTGTATTGTTTTAGATACCTGGGAGTGGACACAGCAATAATAGAACCATGGGAGCTAAAGTGATCCAGAGGATGGATGAGAGTAAGAAGGTCCTGGGTACTTTGAGGAATATGTGGAAAGAGAAGTCACTGTCTGTGAGGGCAGTGGTGGTTATTTTTTATACCATAGCCTTAGAGACAAAGCAAGGAAGAGGATAGATTTGTTGGAAATGATATGATTGGTTTGGTGTAAGGATGGTTGATAGAATAAGAAATGGTAGGGTAAGAGAGATGTGTGGTAGTAAGTGTATTATGTATAAGAGAGCTGAAGGTGTACTGAAGTTATTTGGAGGTATGAAGAAAATGAGGGAGGAGAGGATAGCAAAGAAGGTATGCATGTCAGAAGAGGAGTGAACATGGAAAAGGGGAGAAATCAAGAAGAAGGAGGAGAGATTGAGTGAGAGAAGGTCAGAGTGTTAAGTGCCTGATCATGGAGGAGGATGCAAATTGTGCAAGGGGTAAAGTAAATTGGAGTGATGTAGTATACAGAGGATGACATGCTGTCAGTGAGCTGAACTAGGGCATGTAGAGTGGTTGAGGAAAACTACGGAAGGGTCTGTGTGGCCTGCAAGCAAAGACACTTAGATGCTTGTCGGATGCTGCCTTCGGGAGAGAAATGTTTTTTTTTCTATAAAACTTTTGTTTTTCTTCAAACCAAGTCTTGCATGCACTGGAGTTTTTGCCCCAGTTTCTTCAGCTTGCCCTTTCTGGTTCCAGAAGTCTCTGTATCAAAACTCACTTTCATTTTTTTTTTGTTACCTGTGCTATGATATATATTGTGCTCAATTTTTTTTAATTTTTTTTTTACAGAATGGTGGGTTCTTGCAACTACAGATGGCAGACAAACTTCAGTCCCATATTTACAGTAATGTTTTAGCAGCAAAGGAAAGTTCTGTCAGTAATGCTGCTCCAGGACTGGTTGGTATTTCTGCATACTGATATATTTCATGTCTTTTATTTTTATGAAAGCTATGGGATTTAGGGAATTTCTATATTCATTTACTTCATGTACTTCAAAATCAAGAGCAAATTGATCCTGAACCACATTTAGTTTAATTTCTTATATTTAATATTTTTGAAGTGGTATTGTCTAAATAGGGCACAACTGTTCACTTTCATCAATATTCAGAAGCAATTTTTGAGCATGTTACCTAGACATTTTCTAATTGAAGAATTGAAATAAAAGGCACAGGAAAGGAATGGGTCACACAGCAGCACATTGGCAAGGCAGGAAAGGAATATTGGGGCATTTCAGTACACATACAGCATTATACTCCTTGTCCACTGTGCCAGTCAGCACACAGGTCAATTTTTTAAGTAATTGGCTGTGTAACATCCTAACTAGAAATTCATGAAGAGGCTTTCTTTATATGAATGGTTGTTAAAATAGAATCTGCTAGCATATAATGCCTCAGTTGTAAAGCTTTAGAAGAGTATTTATGCTCCAAAGCTAATGTGGTCAAGATATGTTCCTAAGATTCCTTGTGCAGCTTGCTTTGCTTGTCTATATTGTAATCAAGACTTCATTAAAAACTTACTAACAAGAGATAAAGGTTGATATGTTCTTTGTCTTTTGTGTGATCTGTTTAGTATGTTATCAAGAGACATTTGTGATAACAGTATAGCTGTTGAAAGTATAACTGGTTGCTTAGTGTGTTTGAAGGTGCCCCTGTTCAGATTGTAGCCAGAACATCAGATTTTGTGGAAAAGGGTTAGAACATAACTAAAGAAAAGAGATGAGAAATCAGATTAGTCAATGACAATGAATAGAAATGATGATTTCAAAGTGATTAGGAATTTAACAAAGCCTAATTCTCAATGAAATCATGGAAACAGAAAGTAAAACAATGGGTATAAAGTTTTGGGCAATGAAATGAATGTAAGAGAAGAACCCCTTTGTTGGGGATTCTTTACTTAGTAGCTAGATTCTGTAGTTTTGTGGTCGAAACAAAATTAGGATGAGGATACATTAGCTTAGGACAAGGCTGAAAGATTTAACACACAAGGAACAAGACATAGTAGGGACATCAGATAACAGTGTAGTTGTTGTTGAGGCTGGAACAAACAATAGGTTGAAGGTTAGATCAGAAGGGATCCATGGGAAGTATAGGACACATATTAAAAAGTATAAAGAAATGATAACAGTGGAGATAGGAGCATGTTTGCTAAAGTTGGTCTTCATTTAAACAGGGTTAATAATGCAATGCCAGGTAGATGTTAGATGAATTGGTTATGTGATTTTTGAGAGCATGGTAAGAACAAGTTGTATACAGCCAGGAAGTCCTCTGTCAAACAGGTTACATGTTACCCATGTTACCTTATCAGTTAGGTCATACATTGTCCCAGGTGACCTAATTAAAGTGTTATGACTTAGAAACTTGAAGCACCCTTACTTTTTCTTTTTCAAGTGAAACGTTATGTTTTACACAAGTTCCAAAAGTTTTTTTTTCATACTTGATTGCCATATCTTACTATAGCAAGGTAGCAACAGGAAGAGACAAACAAAAGCCACTTCTGCTCACATCTGTTCTCTGACTATCATGTGTAATGCTCTAAAACCACAGTTCCCTCTCCACAACCAGGGCCCACAGACAATTCCATAGATTGTCTTGGATGCTTCAGTCCATTAATATTACATCGACCCCAGTATATCACAACATTCCAGTTCACTCTATCCCATGCATGCCTTTCACCTTGCTGCATGTTCAGACCCTGATCACTCAAAATCTTTTTTTACTCCATCCTTCCATCTCCAATTTGGTCTCCCTGTTCTCCTTGTTCCCTCCACTTCTAACAGATACATCCTCTTT
>JAUUDZ010394557.1:0-15469 GCA_032361705.1 Panulirus versicolor | reverse complement strand
CATCACACTTGAGTCCCATCGTCTAGCACCAATCAGTACAGATCAACACTATCTGCTTTGTCTAGCAATAACTGTTGTAAGGGAGAGTGATTAAGGGGGGTCATGTGGCAGGGGTTGACCTGGGTAGCTGGGTGTGTCTTGAATAACTTTTTTTTACGTTTTTGTGTTCTGTCAATTCTCTCATAAATATTTGGTTAATGCTAGGATGGGCTTTAAAATTGCCTGGGGACAAATGAAGTTCTTAGTATCAGCAATTAAGACAGATTCAACAACATTGTGTGTGGCATAATCAGCAAAGGGGTACAGAATAACAGGATTTTCAAGATCTATGGGGTGATCATTTTCATGACAATATTTAGTGATCGCATTTTTGTGGTCATCCCTGCGTACTGCATGATGGTGCCAATAACATCTCTCCATTACAGTTTTTCCGGTCTAGCCTATACATATATATTTCTACATGTCTTGCATTTGATGGTGTAAACACTCCCAATTGTTGCATGATTTGGCCTACTTTTTATTATGGTCGTACTGATGGTATTACTGTACTGGAAAGCAACATTACAAGCACTGTTTTTTAGAACGTGTCTTAGATTAGCTAAGTTTGGAGAATAGGGCAACACTAAACAAAATTCAGATATCCTTATTTGTCACATTTTTGTTGCAAGAAGCATAAAACATCTTCCTAGCTTTCCAGTAAGCTTCATTCACAAACCAATTGGGATAATATAACTGTCTAGAGATACGTCTTATATGACTACATTTGTCTACAAGGCCTATGGGATCACATCTATAGTGCTCTTAAAAACAAAGACATAACTACACACATTTTCATAGAAGAATCATGTACTGAGAAATAATGAATATATCTCTCAGAGTTGGTAAGCTTCCTGTAGATCTTAAAAGGACAAATGGCTAGATTCTCTTTATCAACACATCAAGAAAGGGCAGTTTGCCTTCTTTTTCCCATTCAATCTTAAATCTGATAAAGGGGTGGATGTTATTCAATTCATTAAAGAAAATATCACAGACTTTCGGATGATTATTGTATGATCCTCCTTTTCAATGAAAAATGTATGATGTGTATGAAGTCTCCTTGGTATATGTGTTTGTATGTTTACACAATGAGAATCAGGATAATCAAGAGCTGGAAACATAAGGAGTTTACAAGCATCCATAAGCCTGAACACACACAGACAAATGTTACTACCATGAATGTACACATTTTCGAAGTTGGTTACTTACCGTAAGTGATGAAACATATGGATAGTCAGTATTAGGGTGGTTCGCATGGGTGATGCTTACAATGTCAGTGTCATCTTGTGAAAGCTGAAAAGAAACATATCTTTAGAAACAATTCATAGCCTTAAATTGCATGGATCAGAATTCAGATAATACAATATAATCTTATAATTCTGTACTTACATAAACTGGTTTGACATATATCACATATCAGAGCTAACTTAGAGATTAGAGTTTTGAAAGATATAAGACTAGAGAGCATACAGTATGAGTATGCTATCAATCTGTATTCTATCAGCCACTCCCTACATGCAGCACAGTGGCTGACAAGAGTATAGCTAGCTTTTTATGTTGTGGTAAAGATAGAAAAAAAAATGTTGAAACAAAATCAAGATTACACTGAAATGACTTGTTTAAGTTCTTATTAATCATTACTAGTCAATAAATTCAAATAACTCTGAATCCAAATAATTTTGCTATGGCCAACCTGGTTCTCACATTGTAAACTTAAATTTACATCTTTATTTCAGTGAAAGATGAATTGTTATACTGTACATTAAATTTTTCCCTACATGTCCTCTGTTAAAAGGGTAAGTGAACTGAAAAAAGTCAAAGGGTATATCACAATGATATACTGGATAAAAAAAAATCAAACTAATACTTTGACCGGAGACAAAAAAAAAAAGTAAAACAGCTGCCTACTTGCACCCCAGATGTTAAACTCAAAGGCAATATTACCAGGGCCAAGCTGTTCATACATATTGCTCATGTTTACAAAAATTAGCAGATTCAAGCCTTCCAGCCCTTTGTCTGGTCACCCTTGCGGAGGGATACCACATCCTCCCTCACCACTACCACTCACCCACTCCCTGACTACCACACTCTCCTCACCCCCACCATTAGTTCCCTCCCTAGCTACCATAACCTTGCTCTGCCACCAATAGCACTTCCTCTCTCCCTGGCCACCACACTCTGAACGGCAAACACCACTGTCCAATAGTACAATCACTACCCCTGCCATTTTCCCTCACCATCCCTTCCATATTGCCTGGACAGCATTTTTTTCTCTGACAATAAAATATTTTTCCAAAAATATTCCACTCTAGCAGCCAGCAATTTCTATCCTGCCAGGGAAATGGGTAAATTATTAGCAAATGTGAGGGTTTATCGTTGGTGCACCTGACAATTTCCCATTGTGTCTACAGACTAGGAATGGACAAACAAGAGTTCCTTCTTATAGTAAAGATTATGGTGTTAAGAAATTCCCTAAAACTCAGAGAGCATATTGGCACTCTAAGTTTATCAAGTACAATTTCATTATCACCTTCCTTACATACAGGCATGATATTTGCCCTCTTTGACTCCTCTAGAACCAAATCCTCCTTCACTGACAAACTGAACCACCTTCTTCCCCAATCCAATTGGTGGTATGGCTACAATGACCACCACTTTGAAGACAATTTTGAACTTATCATTTGGATCTTCACATATTTCCTCATCAACCTCGACTGTTCTTCCCTTGGAATCTCTAACCTTGATTAGTTGTTCTTTAACTGATGAGTTGCTCCTGAACTATTCCAGGAAAAGTTTTTGATTATCTGTCTTACAGTATTCTTCTCAAAATTTCTTTGTTCCTTCCTCCTTATCTTGCAGTCCTTGCTTCTTTCCTTCATATAAACTTTCAAGTGCAGTGTAATCTACACCTCCTCCATATAAATTTTAATCCATTTTGCTTTCTGATCTTTTTACAGAAGTACATCTCTCTTTTTCAATGTTTCTCTTCTAATTTACATCCAATAACATCCAGGTGCTAACTCCTCTGTTGATTTCATAGAACATTTTATAATAGTGGTGTACACCAGTTACAAAATCCCATTTCTGACTTTACATACTCATAAAAACAGCTTAGTTCAGTGTAGATACCATTTCTTTTTTTAACTGGATGCTCCAGTCATGGACAAAAGTCCACATCAAGGCTAGGCCTTATTTGAAATGCAGAGGATTATGAAAGGGAAAAAAGAAGAGAAGTGGGAGAATATTTACATATTTTGAAAGAAGTGAAAATCCTATCTTTTAAAAATGTGCCAGGTCATAGTTATTTGGAAAGAATGAGAGGGTAGAAGAGTTCCAAAAAAAGAAGAAAAAGTGTAGGGGAACATATAGAACCCTGAGGAAGACTACTGTTGATGAAGATGGGGGGAGGCTGATCCATCTACAACCATGGAGATGGATCAGCCAGAAAGAGGCTAGATATGAGAGAGCAAAGTAAGATAGGGAAGCCAAAAGAGGGGAGCTTTGAGATGAGACCCTGATGCCACACCCAGTCAAAAGCTTTGGTTATGTCAAGGGCAACTACATGGGACTCCCCAAAATCTTTCAGGGATGATGACCATACATTAGTAAGATAGGAAAGACTATCACACAGAAGCCATACTGGTGATCACAGAGAAGACTGAGATTCAAAATGTCTAAAGATATGGGAATTGAGGGGGGATTCAAAGACTTTGGAAATGGTAGATGTCTACCCAACAGGATGATATTTCGAGGGGTTAGAATGGTCACCCTTCTTAGGGATGGGTTGTAACAATGCATACTTCCAAGAATTATGAAAATTCTGGGTTGTAAACAGAAATGGAACAGATGAACTAGCACAAGTGCATGTTCAGAGGCACGCTCTATCAGCACATGGAGATGAATGCCATTAGGACCATAAGCCTTGCTTGTGTCCAGAGAGAGAAGCACTTTTCAGACAGTCCAAAAAGAGATTAAGGGAAGGGGCATCGGATTAGTAAGAGGAGCATCAGGGGGTGAATCAATGTTAGCATCATCCAAGGTGGAGTTCGAGGAGAAATGGGAACAAAAGAGAGTTGCTTTGTTAATGGGAGAGCCACCTATAGTAATGCCAGAACAGAAAAGTGAAGGGAAGGCAGATCGACATTAGCTGTCAGAGGTGCCTTTAGCTAAAGACCAGGAAGACCTATCAGTGGATGATCGAGAGAGGTTATTGCACTTTCATTTAAATAAAGGAAAACTTTGCCTCATGGATAACGTGCATGCTGTGATTACAGGCAGTGATAAAAGGTGAATGGGAGCCTAAGGAAGGAGAGTTTTTCCAAGCCCAATATGCCTGATTCCTTGACTGAATGGCCTCAGAACAGGAACGGTTGAACCATGGATTGGATGAAGAGGTCATCTTGGAGAAAGAGGAGATAAATGGTTCCATTCCTGCAAGAGTAACCTCTGCTATGTGTTTGGTGAAGACAAAAGCATCATCAAATAATTGACAGTAATTTACCCAAGGAAAGTCAGAAAAGAAGTTACATAACTTATTCCCATTAGCTTTGTTAAGGTATCTATGCTTAGAAGGGCTGCTAGAGGGAAAGGTGCCATTTGAATAGATTTATTCCAGAGTGTGATCAGATGAACTATTTTTTTCTATCATTTAGTATACTGTGTTCTTGATTGTCTCTTTAATATCTGGATTGTAGCACTTTTTTGTTAAAGGCTCCAGTCATGGACAAAAGTCCACATCAAGGCCAGGCCTTAATTCAAATAAGGAGAGAATTATGAAGTGGAAAAAGAAAAGACAAGGGAAAGTATTTACGAATTTTTGAGGACATGAAAGACTTGTCTTTTGAAATATGCCAGGTCCCAGTTATTGGTACAGACATGAGAAAGTAAAGAGTTCTAAAGCTTCAAGTCGTAAGGAAAGCAGCAGCTGTCAAAACAGCCCACCCTTGAGTTGTTGATGGCCACACAATAATCATGTAATGCAGCAGCTTGCTGAGTATTGCATAGTCTAGCTAGTGGTGGAGGTACACAAGCAGCCAGCAAAAAACCAAAGTAATGCCTACAGAAGAGGGAAAGTGAACAAACTTAATTAGCCTGCTTATTTCCTTGTCATTTGTTGATTCAGAAAGTGGGTCAATAATTTCTCTAAGTGTATGCTACTGATGGTTACTTGTAGCACTTCCTTACGGTTTGTAAACTGCTATTTGAAATTTGTTTGGGAAAAGCTTTCAGTTGTGCATTTTCAACTGATGAATAAATTCAATGTGGCACTGGTTCAATTTATACTATGAAGGGTCATATACTTAATTCTCCAGCTCTTTCAAAATAAACACCAACTGATGCTAGATCCATAAACACTATTCATTATGACACTTTCATATCACTTTTCTAATTGTAAGCAAGAGGACATACTATATCAGTACAGACTTTGTTAATTCAGATGCTCTGCACGTGACACCAAATCCTTTCAAATTGATGTTTTTCAACATATACATTCACTTTCGTCGTTGAAGTTCAAACCCAGTTAATATGTGTAGCTTCTTGACTTTATCAATTTTGCCTCATCACTAATATCCTGAAAAACAACAAGTAAAATATCGTTTAGAGTGAAGCTCCCACATTGGCCAGTTTGTGTCAAGGGTTGGGATGGAGTGAAAGAATCCTTAAATGTATAAGGCTTGAACATGTCAGAAGGTGCAAAGTGTGCAAGGGATAGAGTGATTTGGAGCGATGTGGTATAAAAGGGACAACGTGCTATCAATGGACAGGGCCAGGTACATGAAGTCAGGAGAAACCATGGAAAGGTCAGTGAGGCCAGGTCATGAATAAGAAGCCCTAGTTTCAATGCAATATACATTACAGTTAGAGAGTGTAAGCAAGTGAATGTGGCCATTTTTGTCCATTTCTAGTGCTACCTTGCTCATGTGGGAAAAGCTGAACATGGAAATTTTTTCATACTCGATTACCATTCCCACTTTTGCAAGAAAGTGCCATGAACATATGAAGAAAGGCCACATACACTTGCATCCATTATCTCTGTCTATTTATCTATCTATCTAACTTTATTTCTGATGCCTGTTCCCATTTACAACTCCCTAAAGGGGTGGCCAGGGCAATAGAGCCTTCATTACTTATGAAGCCCAGTGCCACTTCTTAGCCTTGGAGCCTCATCCTTTACAGGCAGTGTTTGCAGAGGCACCTACCTAATGTTCCTACTGACTACTACTACCTAATGCTCATGCCTTAAGTTCCTACATATTACTTCAACCTATGTTTCTATCCAAAACTCATGCCTAAATGTTCCTTCCTACTTCTTCTGTCTATTGCTCCTACCAATTTGCCAAAAGGCAGGGCTAGTGCACAGAGCTTACTGCAAGGAAATCTAGAAATACAAAGAATGAGTTGTGTGAGTTAAGTATTGTTGTATTATGAATGACAAGAAGAGATTGTGCGTTTGTAGACAGAATGCCAGTATTCCATTTGTGGGTGAAGCAGCAAGAAAAGACAGCTACCTGGGTCAGAAGAGAGCAACTTGACAACCAATGAAGAGCTGGCTCACTAAGCAGCTGATACTAACTCTCTCGATACACAGGTGGGTAGTAATGGTCATATACCTCCCTGGCTGTCAGCTGCCTACCAACTACTACCTACCTACTACCTATGTGTTTATTGGTTTGCTATATGTGATTTCTCTTTGTGCAAGGTTTTTGCAAATCATAATCCCTCTATAAAGTGTGAGGGATGGGTGTGCATAGCTGAATAGACTGCAGCAAGGATCATGAACACAAAATCTATTGCTAAGGAACACTCAAGGGTATTGTTCTTAATAATGGCAATGGGTCTAAATCTTGTACCGTAGTCTAACCCTGGCACTCCCACATTTTGAACCAAAAAGCCTGTACTCACTGAAGTGCTGTGTTCTTCATATTCATTGCGAGCAGTCATACAAGACATGCCTATGCCATTAGTGCCAAAATTATTGCATGCAATAATGCTGAAATATTTACTGTACTGCTGTCCAATACATCATTAAAATGTATGTACTCTTCATTCAACAGCTTAAAAAACCCTTACCTTAAGAAATTAGCAAAAGCATGACTTGAACATACATTCAAAAGACTAGCTATGTTCCTTACATTGTCTTAACCCAAATGGAACTCCAATTCATGAAGTTCAGAAATATCATATAACTCTTCCCCTTCACAGGTTTAGCCAGAGATAATTCAGAAAACTTAATCTCAGGCCTTCCTAACCTATGAGGCAAAGATAGGGACCATGCAGTGCTTCTCGACCAACACAGAATTTTACCGTATACCCAAACCACTATGGTAAACAGCATCCAATACAAAAATACAGCTGTCACGAGCAATGTACCAAACCAGTGCTCCCTATCCATAACCAAGCCCCAGACTCTCCTGTGGTTTTCCCCAGACACTTTACATGCCCTGGTTCAATTCACTGATGTCACAATGCTCCTGATATACCAAATCATTCTAATTCACCCTATCCCATGAATGCCTTTCACCCTCCAGCATGTTCAGGCCCCAATCACTCAAAACATTTTTACTCTAACCTTCCATTTCCAATTTGTTCTCCCCCTCCTCCTTGAACCATACACTTCTGACACATATATCTTCCTTGTTAACTCTTCCCACTCATTCTCACTAAATACCCCAACCATTTCAGCAAACCCTCTTCAATCTTTCTTGACAACAATTTTTATTTCCACAGCTCTCTTACCCTTTTATTGCTTACTTGATAAAACCACCTCATACCACATATTGTCCTTAATTATTTCATTTTCAATACATCCATCCTCCTCTGGATATCCTCAACTACAGCCCACGCTTTGCATCCATACAGCACTGCTGGGACTACTATACCTTTAAAAAAATACCCATTTTTGTCAACCCAGATAACAGTCTGTCTTTCCATATCCTCTTCAATGCTACCAGAACCTTTGCCTCCTCACCCAACCTTTAACTCATTTCCAATTCCATGGTTCCATTTGCTGCAATGTTTACTCCCAGGTATCTAAAAAATTTCACTTCCTCCAAATTTTTTCAATTCAAATTAACACCCCCAACTAACCTGTCCCTCTATCCTGCTGAACTCAATAAACTAATAATCCAGTCACCAACTCTTGCAGTTTCTCACTTGGACATACCACCGATGCTGTATCATGAGCACACAACAACATACTCTTTTCCTAGGCCCTCTAACCCCCTACAGACAGCATACTTGCCCCTCTCTCCATGACTCAATTGCCATGGGCTCACCCAACAGAGACATACACTTATCTCTACACCTTTTGGCTCGTAGTTTCCTTAGCAATGCAGGAGCCTCATAGAAGGGACTCCTAGGGCATGAAGGTAAGGTAAGGTGCATGTGTGTCCTTTAAAGTCTACATTGGAGTTATCCAAGTCGCAGTTCTTTCTCTAACCCCCTTCAATCTCTTCTGACATGACCTCCTAACACCTGCAGACCACATTGCAGAAGTCCTTTCATTTGTGGATGACTTCATAAATAAATCATAAATATCATGACACTACCCATGCAACAACAAGCATATGATAGAAAATAATGTAGGCAAACTCTAAGGTAGGTTAGAGAAAGAACTAATCCCTTGAGCATCTTGTGTTAGATTATGGGTGTTTTGTGGGAGAAGCCTTTGTGAATTATTGTGGTTTGAGGACCAGCACGTAACTGAATAACCACTTTTTATAATTTTTTTTTTTGAAGGGTAGTGTCCAATCTACATAAAAATGTGTCAGGGAACTGTATCAAAGGCTTTTGCTGATATCTAGGGTAGTGTCCAGCCTACATAAAAATGTGTCAGGGACTGTATCAAAGGCTCTGCTGATATCTAGTCCCAATGGTATAGTGCAGGACAGGGGTTGTGGGAGGTTGAAACTATTCAGGATGCACTGTGTGTAGTAGTGGAGTGACTGGCTCTAAATTCATGCTCTATGGGTGAAAGTGGGACTTCTTTATTAGACTCTACTGTGGGTCAGTTTTTCACAAAGCTTTGATACAAATGATGGTAAAGCAGGGTGATATGAGGAGGGGTAGTTTGGTGGCTTATGAGGTTTTAGTTTTTACTTAGTTGGGAAACTTCCAGACATTTGGGATTTTACTGTGCAAACATAGATGTTTGATGTGTGTGAATACTTGGACTACATTTGGTCCTAAAAATTTATGGTAGAAGTATGATATGTTGTCAGGGCCAGTTTCTGGGAAGTTCTTTCATGTTTCTATTACAATTTAACGTATATATACAGGGATACTACCAGGCTCTGCCTCCAAGTGTTTACACCCAAGGTTATGCCAAGCACCCACTTGTCAACCAACACCTTCCAGGAAAATTAATGTGTGGGTTGGCCGTGAGCTGTCTGCCCTGTCTATTATTTAAACCCTGGCAGGCCTACATGAAACTGAGAGCCAACAAATTAAGTCAACAAGTCCTATGAACAATTCAATCCATGGTTCAACCATTCCCATTCTGAGATCATTAAAGCAAGGGATCAGGCATATCAGGCTTGGAAAAACTCTCCTTTGTCTGGCTCCCATTCAGCTTTTATCACTGCCTGTAACTGCTGCAAGCACGTTATCTCACAGGTGAAGCTTTCCTTTATTCAAACGAAGTGCGATAACCTCTTCTCGTCATCCACTGAGAGGTCTTTCTGGTCTTTAGCTAAGGGCATCTCTAACAACTGCTGTCACTCTTCCTTTCCTTCACTTTCCTGTTCTGGTGGAACTATAGCTGACTCTCCCATAGACACCGAAACTCTCTTTTGTTCCCATTTCTCCTCCAACTCCACCATGGATGACTCTAACATTCCTTTACCCCCTGATGCTCCTCTTACTAATCCTATGCCTCTTCTTGTAATCTCTTTTTAGACTGTCCGAAAAACGCCTCTTTCTCTGGACACAAGGCTGATGGTCCTGATAGCATCCATCCCCGTGTACTGAAAGAGTGTGCCTCTGAACTTTCCCCTGTGCTTGCTCGTCTGTTCCGTTTTTGTTTAAAGATCAATACTTTTCCATCTCCTTTTAAGCATGCGTTGGTGTATCCCATACCTAATAAAGGTAACCGTCCTGACCTCTGTAACTATCACCTTTTTGATATGACATCTATCATTTCCAAAGTCTTTGAATCCCCCCCTCAACTTCCATATCATTAAACGTTTCGAAAATCACAATCTTCTCTCTGATCCCCAGTATGGTTCCTGTAAGGCGAGATCCACTGGTGATATTCTTTCATATCTTTCTAATATTTGATCATCATCCCTGAAAGATTCTGAGGAGTCATGTGTAGTTGCTCTTGACATATCCAAAACTTTTGATAGTGTGTGGCATTAGGGTTTCATCTCTAAGCTTCCCTCTTTTGGCTTCCCTCCCTCACTTTGCTCTTTCATATCTAGCTTCCTCTCTAGCTGATCCATCTCTGTGGCTGTTGTTGGATCAGCCTACCTAGTTTTCTCCATCAACAGTGGTGTCCCTCAAGGTTCTGTCCTGTTTCCGACACCTTTTTCAATTTTTTTTCAACGGTTTCCTTTCCTCCACAAATAATCCAGTGCATTTATACTCTGACGTCTCAACACTGTATTTATCCACATCCTTCAATTCTGTTCCCTCTTCTCTCACTAGACCTACATCTCGTCTTGGCACAGCTACCCCAAAGAACTCAGACTTGGACAGGATGTCTCAGTGGGGTACACAAAATCTTGTTAAGTTTAATGACTCCAAGACCCAGTTTCTACCCATCTCTCTTTCGAAAACTTACAACACTCGTTTCTCCTTGGACGGTTCTGTAATTCCACCTCTTGACTCAGTAAACGTGCTTGGTATTTCTGTAATATCCTCTTGATTGGACACCTACATTACAGGAATAGCTAAGGCTGCCTCTAAGAAACTGGGTGTCCTGTTTAGATGTCGAAACTTCTCTCCTGAACAGTTACTCCGTTTATACATAGGATTCATTCGTCCTTTTATGGAGTACTGCTCTCACTTCTGGGGAGGCTCTAGCTCTGTATCCTTACTTAATAGAGTGGAGTCAATAGCGGTTCGACTTACAGATAGTCCTAGGCTAACTTCCAAACTCGACCCTCTTGCCCTATGCATCAATGTTCGTTCACTTTCCCTTTTCTATAGGCATTATTTTGGTTTTTGTTCCAGAGAACTGGCTGCTTTTGTGCCCCCACCACTAGCTTAGTAGACCATGCAATACTCGGCAAGATGCTGTGTCATATGGTTACTGTGTAGCCATCGGCAACTGAAGGGCAGGCCATATTACAACTACCTCTTTCCCTACACTACAATACACTACACTACACAACACTACACTACACTACACTACACTACTCTCTACCTTCTCATGTCTTTCCCAATGACTAAGAAGGGGAAATCTACTGCACCAGGAGAGGATGGAGTAACATATGACATCATTAACTGCATAGCTAGCATTAGGGAGGAGCCCCTTCTAGACTTATTCAATATGTCATATAATGAAGGTTGTATTCCACTCAAGTGGAAAAAGGCAGTGATCGTACTAATACCTAAATGTAATGGAAATTTTCCATCAGTATCCTTAACCTTCTGCCTTAGCAAAATGTGGAGAGAATCATATTGAACAGGTTGCTGTATAAAGTTCAAAATTTTTAATTATCCAATTTGCATGGGTTTATGAGAGGGAAAAGCTCTGCCGATTGTGTCATGAAGAGTTTGAGTAATGGCGAGGCTACATGTAGAACATCTGTGGATTTAAAAGGGACGTTTGACCGAGCAAATAAAGAAGTTTTGCTCGAAGAATTTGTGAACTTGGGTGTTTCTAGGAAGCTGCTGAAATGGATTGACGCTTATATAAGTAACAGAAAGACTGGAGTTTGGTTTCAAGGTTGGTATTCAGAAGAGAGAGACATGGAGTTGGGAACTCCACAGGGAGGTGTCCTTAGCCCTAATCTTTTCAATATACTGATGAACATAACAGCTCGGCATGAATTTCCCGGAGATACTCAGGATATAACATATACTGATGATATCCTGTTACAATGTAAAGGTATGAGTAACATGCAACAAATGTTAGACGCTTTGAGCATACTATGCTGTAGAATGGGTATTATGATTATGATGAGAAAACTAAGTATCAAGTTAAGAATTTGGAACAAAGGGATTTCTTCTTGAATGGAATAAGGTTGGAAAAAGTTGACGTATATGAACACTGGGTACACAGGCAGCAGTAGAGTACAAGAGATAGAGTATCTGGAAAATGCATGCAAAGGGCGTTTAAGATCACTGAGGGCTTTACCGTGGGGTGGAAATGGCGTTGACATCCCAGTGTTAAGGATGGTGTACGTCAGCACAGTACGATCAGTTATTGACTATGTAACACATATTCTCATTACGTACAGTAAGTAGGATATGCCTTGAGAATAGTGTTAGGTTGTCAACGAAACATTAGAGTACAAATCATGAAAATGGAATTAACTTGAACAAGTATTGAACACAGGATAAAAGAACTTGCTGTAGCTGCTGCTCTCAGATCCATTAAGAGAAATACACATGATAGACTGTCTCGTGCTGTGATGTATTTGTGTGAAAGAAGAAATCTTAGTAATGTGTCCAAGTATGTAAGGATGATGTATGATGTATGTATGATGTTATGAGGGAGTTGATAAACATTGTGTTAACTTACCAACTTACATAAGGTTTAGACCATGGCAAGATGGAGGCATCACTGTAAATATCTTACGTCTTGAATGGAGAAAAGCTGATCGCGATCCCAGTCATTTACGTAATGACTTTTTTTTTTGAGAAAATATTTAGCTTCCCCAGACGTAATTCTGTACATATGTACTGGGATGGATCATAATGGCCGAGCGGGATGTGGTGTTTTCATTAAGAAATATTTCAGTAATGAATGTTTGGCAGATGAAACAGTTAGTAAAATGATTAGTCATAACACCTCGTCCACTTTGGCTGAGTTACATGCAATCTGTGAGGGTCTTCAGATTGCTATAGAGAAATGTAAAGATACGTATTTCTTTGTGGACAGTAGAAGTGCACTGAAGGTCTTGCAGAGTAAGCAGCCATGTAACTACCATGTTCTTAACAATTGTAAACATCTGGTTATAGTACTGCAAGAGATGATATGTGATATACAATTTATATGGATTCTATCACATGTTGAGAGTCATTTTAATCAAGTGGATGATGGGTTGGCCAGAAAAGCCAGAGAAAAGATTTTCATAGATATTGTTAGCTATAAGAGTATAGGAATGATAAAGAATGAAATGAAAAGAATAAGATAAGAATGGGAAAATGTAAGTTTAGATGTAACTGCTGAACATAGTGAGACTTTACATTATTTATAGGTGTTAAATAACACCACTATAACTTATGGGGCAGACCTTACACCTGTGGATAATGTGTTAATGAGACTAAGACGGGGGTATAAATATCATTGGCAGTTAAGTGGAGGGAATGGTCGACCCTGTCAACTTTGCCAAATGAGGGATGGACTTGTATTACAACATTATGTATTAGGTGGTGAAAAAAATCAGCCATACAGAAACAATGAAATTAGTAATTTGAAAGAACAAGTTTGTTGGATGATTAATAATGATGTGATTAATAAAATTCTTGCACAGTACAAAAACTTTGCACCAAGGTTGTAACATCCATGTAATGAGGTCAGGGATTTTGAAATGAGGGCCATTGTCTGTCTGTTTTCTTTGCATTGCACACACCATCAAAGAAGCTATGATTTTTGTAAATATTTTTGTAAATCCCACTGGGGGATGATGATGATGAGGAGGGATAAAAACAAGATGGGCAGCAGGGATCTGAGGAGTCACTTGAAGAGGTTACGTTGGCCAGGATGAAAACTGTAGAACTAAAGTTAACCTTCAGTTTGTCGCTTTCACTCTGTATGCCGCCATTCCCCTGTATTGGCCTTTGCCGCCGCCAAAGGGGGCTTCAAACTAAACCTTCAATTTGCTTCTTTTATTTCTGGATACCCTCACGCCTCTCTAATGGCCTTTGGCGCTGCCAAAGGGGCTTTAAAGTAAACCATCTGTGCGCTTTCACTCCGGATGCCGCTATGCCCCTGTTATGGCCTTTGGTGCCGCCAAAAAGGCTTCAGATTAAACCTTGCATTCCCTCTTATTTTCTGGATGCCCCCACGCCACTCTAATGGCCTTTCTCGCCACCAAAGGGGCTTTAACGTAAACCTTCAATTTGTCGCTTTCACTCTGGATGTCGAAATGCCCCTGTCATGGCTTTTGGCGCCGCCAAAGGGGATTTAGGTTAAACATTGCTGTTGCCTCTTAATTTCTGGATACCTTGACGCCACTCTAATGGCCTTTGGCGCCGCCAAAGAGGCTTCAGATTAAACCTTCAATTTGCCTCATTGATTCTGGATGTCCCGAGGACATTCTGATGGCCTATGGCGCCACCAAAGGTCTTTAAAGTAAACCTTCATTTGGTTACTTTCACTGGATGCCGCTATGCCGCTATAATGGCCATTCGCTCCGCCTAAGGGGTTTTCCATTAAACCTTGCATTTGCCTCTTAATTTCTGGATGTCCCCATTCCACTCTAACGGCCTTTGGCGCTGTCAAAGGGGCTTTAACGCAAACCTTCAATTTGTCGCTTTCACTCTGGAAGCGCCTTTGGCGCCACCAAAGGGGTCTTAAGGCAAACGTTCGTTGGGTCGCGTTCACTCTGGATACCGCCATGCACCTGTAATGGCCTTTGGTGCCGCCAAAGGGGCTTTGAATTAAACCTTGCATTTGCCTCCTAATTTATGAATGTCCCCACGCCACTGTAATGCCCTTTGGCGCCGCCAAAGGGGCTCTGAAGTAAACCGTCAATATGTCACTTTCACTCTGTATGCCGCTAACTCCCTGTAATGGCCTTTGGCGCCGCCAAAGAGGCTTTAGATTAAATCTTCAATTTGCCTCATTAATTCTGGATGCCCCCACGCCACCCTAATGGCCTTTGGCACCGCCAAAGGTGCTTTAAAGTTAACCTTCAAGTTATTGCTTTCACCCTGGATGTCGCCATTCCACTGTAATGGCCTTTGGCGCTGGCAAAGAGGCTTTAGATTAAATCTTCAATTTGCTTTATTGATTCTGGATGCCCCCACACCTCACTAATGG
Organism: Panulirus versicolor; assembly: GCA_032361705.1. Classification (NCBI taxonomy): domain Eukaryota; kingdom Metazoa; phylum Arthropoda; class Malacostraca; order Decapoda; family Palinuridae; genus Panulirus; species Panulirus versicolor. The sequence continues at coordinate 276 of JAUUDZ010394557.1, read as the reverse complement.
TCTTTAGCGCCACCAAGGGGGTTTTAAAGTAAATCTTCACTAGGTAGCTTTCAATCTGGATGCCGTTATACCCCTCTATTGGCCTTTGCCTCCGCCAAAGGGGCTTTACATTAAACCTTGAATTTGCCTCTTAATTTCTGGGTGCCACGCCTTTCTTATGGTCTTTGGCGCCGCGTAATGGGCTTTAAAGTAAACCTTCATTTGATCGCTTTCACTCTGGATGCGGCTATACCCCTGTAATGGCCTTTGGTGCCACCAAAGAGGCTTTGAATTAAA
>JAUUDZ010394447.1:1911-15470 GCA_032361705.1 Panulirus versicolor | reverse complement strand
CTTAAACTATGCCCTACATTTAATGTCTTTATGAAGATCGGATGTAAAGATAAACCGACATCAGACCAGAGTGACGGGCAACGCGGACATTTACATTCCAACATCTGTTCAGAAATCCTCTGTACAACTGATCGCAAAGCTACTTTGTCATCATCAGTCAGGGATTTACGGAAGCATGTGGCCTCACCTGAGCAAATCTATTGTGGAAACTTTCGTGGGTCCGAGGCCATCAGCTGATCAACAGGGCAAACAATGCTTTACCAAGGACTAGTCCCACAGTTTCCACCGTACCAGGCTGCCACTTGCGAGGCTTAGAATCTGGTTTTCTCGCCTCTATATTCGTTCCAGTTTTCCTTTTTCCCGCGTGGCAGCTTCTATCGTGTGTTCCGTGTAACTCGACCGTACTGACGGTAAAAGCTAAAAGTGTGCGTAAGGCCGTGTACGAGTCTTGGTGTTGATGACTGAGCGGTTGGTGGGAGAGAAGTGACTGTCTAGAGGCTGTATTCAAGTAAGTGTTGACCGAGATTGGTCGTGGAGAGAAGTTAGCCAGTAATTTCTGATACAAGGATTATGATTGTGTGTGTGTGTGTGTGTGTGTGTGTGTGTGTGTAAGATACGGGAAGAGAATTCTACACGCTTGGGACCTTAACTCTTGAACTTTCTCTACTAACATGCAGTTTTTTAAGCTTCTATGATAGTCATAATAGGTAGTAGTAGTAGTAGTAGTAGTAGTAGTAGTAGTGATAGTGGAGTTTGATATGTAGTTTACCAATTGTCGATGATGTTAAAAAGGCTTGAGATGGACTGTTCTTGTAGCTGTCTGTACGAATTCAAATGTGCTCGATGCCGTTGTGATGCTGAACTGCAAGTCGAGAAAGAAGTATCATATAAAGCAGATGATGATGGCGGAATAAAGCAGTAGCATATTCCGGCACTGCTGAATGGGTTTCAGGTGATGTATGGAGAGAGTGGCGAGGGCCAGGAGACTGTCGGTGTATGTGTATGAATGCTCGCTTGTGTGGTGAAATAAGATATGAGAAAAGTTATTCTCCATTGAAAATCTCCTGTTGCATAGATCCACGCGTGCGTTTGCGCATGCAAGGGAAAGAAAATAAATGTATATTTGTTCTCCACTGAATACAGTGTAACTAATACCTTCCCTACAAAACTGTGGTTTGCAGTAAACGAGAATGTTTGCTTCCCTCCCATGCCAGCGGACCAGCGGCACCCAGCGACTCACACTTCCAGCAGACGTTCCATTTTTGGCTTGCGTCCACCGACCCTCCCACGTCCTGCGTGCCTCTTACTTCGAGCGACCCTCCGACGTCTGGCTCACAGTTAAGCCACACCTTCTGACGCTACAGCTGAAGTCTATCACCTTGAACTATGATTAAATGATTTCTCTATATATATCCCAACAGTCGCGTCCAGCTTCGAAGGCAGAGTGTCTTGTGGTGGACGATCATCATTTGTGATCTGGACACCTGGAAAATGGGAAACTACGAATGATATCGGATATACTAACCACTGGAAGCAGGAGAACTTTAGGATTTGGCCACGACGTCTGACATAAAGGACAAAAATCACTGGCTGCTACGACACGTAAATGAATGACTCTGAAGTTCACTTGTCGATGCTTTCTCAAGATTATGGCAGAGAACTGAAGTCGCGGTGAGTTGCTCTCACAGGAGGTGGAGTGGAGAGGTTGGATGGAACTTTTGGTTCGACTACGAGAGACAGGTTCTTTAGTGAGTCTACAGCTGGGACCCTCTCAGTGCTCAGCAGCAGACATGATATCATATGACTCAGTGCTCAGCAGCAGACATGATATCATATGACACAGTGTGCGCAAAATAATCTTATTAATACTTTTCTTTCCTGTCGGAAACCTCATGTGTAATATCGTAGAGCAAGAATGTTCCTGTAGCGATTTCCTCCAGCCCTCTACCCACGGCCCTCGCCTCTCACATATCACCACCGACCACAACAAACATTCCTGCACATCCTCAGCCCAGAAAAGAAAAAATTCTCGAAGGATTTTCCCTGAAAGTAAAGCCGCGTTGGACGGAGGTGACGACGCCGGCTGTTCCGGCGCTGTTGTGCCAGATGCAGATGTTGCAACTGTGACGCTGGCCAGATAACTCTCACCAGTTCAGCTCCGTCACAATATATCGTAACATTACAGGTAGGTGAATGGTACTGTGGATCACACAAACCCAGCGATACGAAAGCTTCATCAGAACTATTACCCACACCTGCCCTTAGGGAAATATCCTCTAAAACGTAACTGGAAAAAAAATATTCGTGTTTTGGTTCAGTGATGACTCGAATCCTCCATTTGGGTCCAAGTATCTCGAGTTTTGACTCGACACTTCATAATACCGCTTCACTCTACCTCTGAACCATACTCAGATGTGTTGTAGTTGTTACAACTTGATAGCTACCTGTGTTGCGTTTGTCTGGATAATAACATTAGAAAACTTTTTCTTTCTTTCGAAATAACTCGCTCTTTCTCGGAAAAATGTTATGGGTGCAATTACATTTCTTGCACCGTAATTACATTAGCAGCTGGAGATATCCCGTCTTATTCATGTTCAGTTATTTAAGATAAAATTTGCCTTATTCACGATCCTTGATTTTTGAAAATCATCCACACAGATCTTGGCCGGCGAAGTGTCAGGATAACAGCTTCATTTCCCACGACCCCAGTTACAGGAAACGATAACCAGTGGCAGGCAGGACCCAGTAGAATCCTTCATCCACTCCCCCATTCACGTAAATTGGCAAGCGCTGCATTTTGGAAATTAAATTATCAATTATTGATTGTGCTCGTCTGTGTTTCAGTTCCTGTTCATTGCTAGTTAATGGCAGTCTTAATCATTAGTGTTCAAGTTTAAAACGTGTGTTTTGCTTTCTCAAAATCATTATTTGGTTATGAGATGATGCAAAGAGTGACTGGTTTACTGGCGGAAACATTGTTCTCGGTCTTCGTGCTAGACAATGTCATTGAGCGAGCGCGGAGGTGGCTCTCATAGACGGTTTTTACCATAATTACTGAATCGTTTCCATTAGTGACGTTTCACGACGTCAGAAAACTTGTCAGTGATCTGCAAGTAGATCATTTACGTTTCCACAAATTTACTGAATCTTTCTTCAGTTTTCGTTTATTCGCAATCTTAAATTTCACTTACGACTTTACCCTAACAATTGGACGAGCGTTGATAGTAATTCAGTTCAGGAGTTTTAACCTTGTGTCTGTACGAATGAACTGCCGCTAAACTGTGTTCGAACTGTTGCCTGGAGTTGTTTTTGGTGGTTGCTGATGGTCGTCTTGTCACTTGTCGTCGAGACCTGACATGGAAGGGTCCATCCCTCCACCCAGATCTGTGAGTACCAATATTTACGACCGTTTTTTTGAGTTAGGATAATCCACTGTTATTGTCATGGTAATTGTGATAGATATTTTTTCGCGTTCCTCCGGTGTATTTCTAGATAGATGGTTTTGACTTGTAGGATGAAAATTGCCGTAATCATGTGAAACATCCAAAGTTCTTACGAAAATCAGGAAATGAAAAGTAAGGAATATTGGCAACCAGATGACATTATGTCCAGCGCGAGTTTGAGGAGCTCCTATCGATGTCATTATTTTGTTTCATTAATGTTTCCTGGATTATAATGTCACACCAAACGTTTACTTACGAAAAATACCTAAGGGCTATACATACATATAAGTTTGTTTCTTGCATGACTAATGTATACATTACTTTTCTATTACTTTTTAGCGTATCATTATTTTCGTGACCCTGGCATTATCAAACATTAGAAATTCTCAGATATGTTTTATGATACGTTTTTTTGAAATGCGGTGAATTGCTTTCGGGCATCAACGTTCCAGTCTTACGTAAAGATGGCACTACTTTTATTTTCACTTCTCGCCCACCATCGACTCTGATGATCCAGGGGAAGGTGCAGTTTTGTCTTGTCGTCTCTCCTTACATCAATATATTGAGATTTTCATTTCCCCAAATTTGAAAGCCACGTCGTCCCCACTTTTACCGGACTGACTTTCGATTGTCAGACGAAACAATAATTAATTAGAAGTGATTCGTCCACCATCTCCTATGACAGTGTCCTTATTACTTACCATAAAAACATTGTCTTGTTTGTATTTTATGGGTCGGGTAAGGACAAATAACAACAACAAAAGAATGACGTAAAGTGAGTAAATTCCAGACAACAGAAATAAGATATGAAACTACCGTTACCGTTATTTCGTGAGTTTTATCTCTTTCATTGTGAGTTTTTCTTTATTTTTTCGCCTTAATCATCGTCGTTAGGAACGATATCTTTTGATCGTTCGTTTGTAGTGTGGTTAACTGTTGCTTCTTGACCAGCATTACTTCATGTTTGTTTTCCTGATTTTCTTCCTATTTGAGTTAGTTTGTTTTCACGTGGCGGATTTATCTTGCTACACTCGAGTGGGCTTCGGTTGTTTACCTAAACTATTTTGGATCAACATTGTTTGTATACAGCACTTCATTCATACTCGATGTCTACGCTACGTTTTGTTTATCTAATGACAACAGTGGTTAAAATTGTCTCTTTGTAAAATAGTAATTTGTGCCAGTGTTAGTAAACACCGATTGTCCATAAAATGTTATCGGTCATCGTCCATGATATGTTATTGATTGTCTGTCATATGAGAAGTGCATGTCAGAATCTTCTCCATACATGTTCGTCATTTAAGACTCTACATTTACAGCAACGTTTGCAAAATGTATCACATTTGCAGAGTCTCGTAATGATTCTAAAACTGTAGACGGGGCATTAGTGATGGAGGAACGTGTCCTGCAGGACGTCGGTTGTTAGTACGTTTATTGTACAATGTTCACACATTGGCAGACCTGTATGCCTACCAGATGTATGATGATGAACAGTCGGTGAACCTATCCAGAGTACTTGAGTAATTCTTCCTTTAATTTTGTTGGTGACTTGATGGAGCGAATTGGTCACTTAGGCGACCTCGCTGTTGACTTGATATATCTTATTTGGTTGATCAAACTAATCATTCGGTCGGTCTAACTGGACACCTAGCCGATATTGCTGCTAACCTGATCGACTTTCCTGTTTACCGAACTTATCAAACACTCGACCTAACTGGTCACTCGTCTGCCCTTCCTCAACACATCTTGCACTGTCAGGCCATAATGTCGTATACAAAGGAATGCAAAATGCTAGATCCCTTCGAAGCTGTTTGTAATGAGGAACACGTATAAAACTCGTGGATCATCATGTTGAGAGTAGAAATAAGTATATGTTTGAATCATAAAGGAAATACACGTCAAACCAGAAGACATTTGAATTGTGATGATTGACAAATTTACCAACTCAGATGAGAACTGTGTATGATTTATTTAACACGTGGAGGGTGGTGAAGGAGCAAGCCAGCTGGCTCCTAGCCTGGGGAGGGGGGGGAGGAACGAGTCAGCTGGCACCTGCCCTTGGGAGTAGGGAGGGGAGAGGGAGATAGGGACGGGAAAGGTAGTAGGGCGACAAATGTCAGAATGTTTCCCTATATATGAAATATTTTTTTAGTCTTCTTTCATATGTTTTCTTAGGATTATTCGACAGTCGAGGTTTTCCCTTACAAGGAGATGCCACCTGATCAGTGATAATAAGACCATCGTCTAAGACGCCTTACAGGTGAATACCCATTAAGTTTTCACTTACAAAAGCTCTTTACGACATATTGGAGTTTAGAGATATGAGGGATTGTGTGGGTGTTGGACATGCAGGCCGCGGATGGAAGGCTGGCGAGAGGGATCTTGGCCAGGGATATCCTCCAACACCCTCAACTTGAATGCAAATTGTCACTGAGAATTGTAGCAAAAAAATATCAGAAGTTATAGCGAAAACGGAATGTGAAATGAACCAGACAACAAGTTTGGATTTTTTAAATTACCAAATATATCTTTTCTTTACTCGAAATTAATTTTTGTTTCCCCTGAAAGCTATTTGTGTGAAACTGACTTTTTTCTAGATTTTGAGATCAATGGGATCGGCTTATTGTTCAAAATCAAAGGTTTATAACTTTACTTCATAAATGGGATTTCTGTTTGATGACGCCTCTGGTGTAGCCTGGTTGGACTGCCGCACCAATAAATCATTTGCAAAATATAAAGGATTTTAAAACCGGATGTGTGTCTTGAATCGCCCTGTTGTCCCACAGTTTCAGTGACTGACTGCACAGTGAAACACAACCAGCAAGTCACTGCTGCAAGTGAGATTTATCTACTCGAGCAGATTGTCTACTCGGGCCACTGTTGGGCTGATAGACTTCATTTGATGATTATGTTGATACTGACTCTTGCACAGCAGAGTCACGGGTCATCATGTTACACCAGAGGAACTGTGGTATACACACACATGACGTAGGGAAGAACGGAGAATAAGCAAGGGAAGATCACTGCTTGAGCAACATTTACAGTAGATGTAATAAAACCTTCAGACGTAAAATGGAATCGAATGAAAATTTAAACGAAAGTTTCTTTGTTGAAGAAAACTGTTGTAGGGATGAAACGATAACTATGGTAACACAGTACATAAGAACGCGACCTCGATCAAGGCCTAGTATTGATAGCTTATGCGAATCTCTCGCGACTTATCCCCTCGTTTCACTTGACAGGCCAAGAAAGATTGCTAGGAAATTGCTAGGAAATGATAAATGTTCACAGCTTCATTAGCATATCTGAATAATTATAGATAGATTAAAAAAAAACTTGTTTCTTTCTATGACGGTCATAAGTCACCCTGCTGCCGAATGTTGAAGTGATGAGTCATGTGTTGCTGGCTAGGGCGTGGAGAGAGGGGAGAGAAATATGTGTTGCTCCCCTGGGTGCGGACCAGAGGGGAGTGGAAGATGTGTTTCTGGCCTGAATATGGACCAGTGGGGAGTGAGAGATCTGTTTGCTAGCCAGTGTTGACCGAAGGAGAGCGGGAAAAGTGTTGCTGGTTAAGTTGAGAACAAGAAAGGAATGGAAGATGTGTTCTTGGTCACGCTGTGGGTCAGAAGTAAGCAGAACGTGTATTGCTGCCCAGGGTGTGAGCCAAGGGGGAGTGGAGGATGTGTTATTGGTCGGGTTGAAGGCCAAAGAGATTGTAAGAAGTGTTGCTAGCAAGAGTGTGGGTCGAAGAGGAGTAAAATGTGTTGCGGCTCGGAACATCCCTTCCTGCAATGGATTCCCACGTATTCTGCTCTGGTGATTAAAGCGTAACTTCTTGTGACTCATTCCAGTGTGAGGCAGGAGGGAAATTACTAGAAAAGTAATTAATCAGTTTTCTTTTTTATAAAGTTTATGGCTATTCCCAGAAAGATAACCTAAACTGTTTATTTTGCAATCTTTTCACTGGTATTACTTGCTAAACATTTTTATTTCTGAAACAAGATGGTATAATGCAAAGGCAGTCAAAGGTACACTTGTATATCGTGATATATAAAGATAAAACAAAGTTATGGCAACAGTGTAAATAGTTATCCGTCAGCCAAGAATAATGTCATCATTACGTGCACGCCTGAGAACCGATGTCGTCTACCCAGCCCCATTATCCTGAACATCAAAGCTTTAAGTGTTTTCCCGGTGGCTCTCTCAATTACCCATCGTTCTCTGTTTATTTTCTTTCACTTTGATATTCCTTTGGGCATCCTAAGTAAACCAGGTCGACGGCTCAAATGGTGTTGGTTCTAGGTCGTCTCTCACTCTCTCGAAAGTGTGATGCTTATTGATTTACGACCTCCAATTTACCCATCATAGTTTGTATCTCATCGTTTCACGGCCGCTTCGGTAGATTTCATGGGCTGGACTGGCTCGATGTGGACAGCGTTTGAGGAACTGGGAGCAGGTGTGTGTGACGATCTGGATACAGTCAGGCTGCAGGAGACATGAGACGATAGTAATATGGTTGGGACAGAGCATGTTTGACTTGCCAGTGTTTCCAGTTGTAAATAGATCAAGACTTTGATCCTACGTCATCAAGATATGTCATGACGGTTGCTGGGATAAACCTCCTCTCCCAGGTTAATCCACTAAGCCCACCACATCACCAAGATTCCACTGGGAAACAAATACACCTTGTCTGGTGAATATATCTTCTGTGACTGTCGATAGCATGCAGGTTAGATTAATGTCTCATAGTAAATATTTTCAAGAGACTGGATTGTACGGGCGTAAACCCCCTCCCCCCCCCCCCCTACAGTAAACATAGGTGATCATAGATAGGTAATCTCACACACCTGCAGCCTCCACATACATGACCCTTACAGAGCTTTTCCACGCTCCTCCGCCTTGACCCCAGCATCCCTTGGCGGCCTCGCATCTGCGACTGTTGCAGGATCAATGTGAATTATCAAACCTCCTCATGATAATTTCTGTCGATAAAAACTTTAAATCTTCAGCTTCTGGGTATGAATCCACTGGAGGAAAACTGAATGATATTATTAGTCTCATTATCAAAAGTCTGTGAAATAAGTCTCTTATTTTTTCTTTTCTTGCACTTCATCTTTACATTAGGGATCTTTATTTTCTTTTTTTTGGGTGGGGGGCGGTTTACCTGAGCATCTTTATCATCCCAGCTTAAGGTCGTACCCTAGATGCTTCATTCGTGTCTCGGTTCAGATCATGTATTAGGCCCATATTATAGCTTTTGTTATCATTTATCCTTATTGTATGTCTCTCAAGTTTCCTCTCTATTCTTAAAATTCTTTTTAGATGCATTTAACTGAAATAGTTTTTTCGATTTTTTTCTGTAAACATTCTCTCTGATCTTTCGTCTCATTTACCATCCATTCTTGTAACTCCCTTATTATCACAGTTCATCTCTCCTTGTATCCCTCTCTCATCCTCTCCATTATGCACTGTTTCCATAAATGGCTTCATTAATCTCTTAATTTTCACGGCTTTCTTCTTCAGTCATGACTTCCTATGACTTGGCTGTGATGAATGTCTCTAAACATGTCCTGTGTACCAAGACGGAAGGAGTCCTACACCCGTCACTACACCCAGCCTTAAAGACAATGTATACTTCTCATTTCCTGTCAGAAATTTAATATTTCAGAGGTGACGTGTATGCGGCGTCCCCCACGGAGTTGTACCGACTCCTGCCATTCATGTTATCCTGAGCTTGTTCGCTCGAGCCATGATATCTGCGCCTCTTCCAGTTAGTTCCTAATTGTTTACAAATATTCCAGTCGTCCTGTATTAATTTTTCGCAAGCGTCCCGCCATACAAGACATTACTAAATCACACTGGCTGTTGTTTATATTGTATCAAGAACAGGACGTGATGTTCTATGTATGTTTTACAATGTTCGTCAGTCCAGGCAGTGCCAGAAACGAGTTTCTCGCAGCGCGTTTTCTACAGTTTTTATGATTTATTTAAAAGTTTTCTTTCTTTTTCTCCCTTTTGTTTCGATTTCCTGATCCCGTTACCCATTTTTTATTTTGGTTTACCTATGAACATATCTGCATATTAATTAGTTCCTTTGAAAAGTCGGGTAACACAACAATGCATTGTTCGAGATGCATTGTCTCCAAGTCAGGTCTTGTATTTGTAATTAAAATGTTTTTCTTAAGCAGTATATCTTTATTCTAATACGATTCTAGTTTGCTTGAGGCATTTGATACAGTAATACAGATCTGTTATCAGCAGAGGGGAATTATCAAGGGCTGTAGCAATTTTCCTTTTGAATTGCGTTGTAGTCATTCATTCTTGAGTTTTAGTATGACAAAAAAGTGATTCATTCACAAATAGTGCGTTAATGTGCATATAACGTCCAGGAATGGTTTGCACATGTACCCAGCAGGGATTATCTGAAGTGAGACAAAGTCAGAAGTGAGGGACGGGGACTGAGGGAGGGCTTGAGCAGGACTCGGGGAAGTGTTCAGGGAAGGCTGCCAGAGGATTCATCCACGCTGGAGGATGGGAGTGTTGAATACGTGGAAATGACGAGGTTGTATGGGTTATAAGGGCTGTAGGGGTTGGGTATGGAGTGATACAGAATGGGCGCTGGGGAGAAGGAGCATAAGGTGGGGAGGATCTTTGGGATAGGGAGATAACACAGTGGGGAGGAGCATTCATGGGAAGGACATAGTGAAGGATATATTTTGGAATGAGTGTCCTTGCCCGTCATTGTTTACTTTTGAGGAGAACACGATATATACAAATGAACTTCCCAGTGTCAGAGGACGCAAGGCATTCGACCACTGAATATGAAGAGGGAGCCAGTGACCCAACCGAAACTATTTCTTTCGTAGTTTTCATCTATCATTTTAGAAAATATTTATGTTGAAAAGACTACACAAGAATGCCCCTCAATACGCAGCAGTCTGGCCACTAACATCCCACCACCTTCGCAGATACCCGGTCATCTCCAGAGAACTAAGAGCAATGCAGACCACAGCTGAAGACCAGTGTGGTCTCCCCACTTACGAAGGACCAGCACAGGTCACAGGGGAAAACAGCACTTCCATTTACCTCGCACACAACTCCCTTGAGTTACGAAGTTTTCTGATTTCGGTAGAACAAACGTCAATATTTCTCATCACGTTTTGGAACAAATGCATGCCTAAGCAGGCTTTGAACTCTCAATCCGTGCCACTGCTAGCGCAAGCTACACTAACACAGTACTGGTGAGATGACGTTAGTGGGTCTCGAACCCATAACCACTTGTCCCTAAAGCAGCATCGTTCATGCCGCCGTAGAGCTGAGTTGTGGATGAGATGCTCGGAGCGATATGTAGAGTCCTTGAGTCCTTATACGTGAGGTCTAACCTCTGCACAATTTTGATCGCAATATATATATATATATATATATATATATATATACACGTTATGTTGAAGTCCATAAATTTACCTTATGTACAAGAAGAGACATGGCTCTCCATTACTAGCCCTTGTCACCTGGTGACCTTACTCCACCAGACTGCAGCAGTCTGATACCATCATCAACACATGACGTGAACGATCATGATCCTCACAAGTGCAGGTGAAGTGTTGTCGTGCGTCCGTACCGTGGTGGCAAGCCTCGTTCCTCCTCCCATTGTTCTTGGAACAGATAATTCAGCGTCGATATGTTATTGTTCTTGTTTATAAATGAAAAGATGATGAATTTCTCAACAGCTGATTGTCTGGAGATGAGTTTGTTTGTGGATGTGTAATTATAAGTCTTGTGTTTACCTGAAGGCTGTGTGTGTGGTTGTGTATGCTATGTAGTACATTGTGGAATTCTGGCTTGCAACCGTATTAATGCAGGAGTAACTGTGTCTAGATGTTGATGACGTGTATAAATGGTTGAGTACCTATGTGAATACTGTGTGTATACGAACAGTATGTGTATGTGAACATTGTGTATGTGAGTACTTGTTGCTTGAAGGGGGAATACAAGTACGTAAGGCAGTCGAGTGTTACTCAAGAAGACACACTTGTACGAAGTTTTCTGAAAACGTCACAAAATTGTTGGAAGTAATAAAGGAAAAATTAAACTGGTGGTAACTTTCTTGTGGTGGTAATGGTGCTGGCAGCAATGATGCGCGCGATGTTGGTGGCAGTAGCGGTGGTGGTGATAACGATGGTGATGGTGGTAGCTATACCAATAGTAGTGGCAGTGGCGATGGTTGGGGCAATGATGGTGGTAATGGTGATAATAAAACTGCTGACAATAAAGGTGGTGAAGCTGGTGGCGATGAACATTAATTGCTGCCAGAGTGTGTGACGGTGTGCCTGCAGGGAGAAGTTGCATTGTCGGGAGCTGTTCCTGTGTGTTGATAGGAACTGCTGTAGGTGGGATGGTCCTCACTGTGGAGTCATGGTTGTGATGATACACGTAGGCACAAGCGTCCCTGAGGCTGGTCATGGTATAACGTGCCGCGAGGATTAGTTCTGGATGGCAACTTGGGCAACCAACCAACTTCATTTAAATACCCGACGGTAAATGGCAGCCAAAACTCTACGTACCTAAACTAATTCCAATTTCCTGTTTGTTTAGATCAGTGTGTGGCAACCCGGAAGACGGAGTTAGGAGGAGGGGAGGGAGGGAGGAGGGAAAGAGGAAGAAGAGCAAGAGAGAGGGGGAGAGGGGGTAAGAGAAAAAAAGGAGGATGGAAGTACGGTGACCATAGTGGGAAAGGAGCAAAAGTGAGCAGGTGGCAGCTATATCTATCATGCCTACTCGTGTGTGTGAGCACAACACCCACACTAGTTTACTGAAAAGAAATCAGTTCTGGAGTTGGCGACTGACGTGTGACGGATCCCGCAATTGTCGACGTATCGGTTTAATTCCCGTGGAGTGTGGCGCACGACAAGGTATGGTGACAGGAAGTGTTAAGAGCCACCCATGGTGAGCCCTCACCCACTGTTGACGGATGGGGCCACCCATGGCAGGCACCCACTCCCTGTTGATGGATGTAGGCCACCCATGGCGAGGCCCCCACTCCACTCCTTATTGACGGATGATGGGGAATCGGGTTTACTCCCACGCTGACGGACGGGTTATGGGGGATGGGGATGGAGCAGGAGGAGAACTGAAGGATGGAAGGATCGATGTGTGTTGGGGAGGTGACTAAGGGGCTCATTTCCTTCGACGTGGGATACAAGATACTGCGGAAGGGATCTGTACATCTGGCAGGAGGAGAGGCTTTCATACAGTGTCAATCATTCTCTTTCTCTCTCTCTCTCTCTCTCTCTCTCTGGGACTGTTAAACAAAACAATGTTGCAACATATGAACTCCTTTTCCCTTAGCGCACCTCTGTAGAGGTACTGCGACAACACCTCAGCTTCTACGAAATGTCATGTTAGAGTTTCCAGCCTGCACAAAATGGGTTATTCTAAAGCTTCCACAGACGGGTTGTCTTAAAATGTTCAGCCTCCACGGAGGGGTTTGGTCAAAGCTTTGGCTTCCACAGAGGTGTTATGTCAAAGCTTCCACCCTCGACAAAAGTCATGTTAAGGCTTTCAGCATCCACAAAGGGGCTATGTTGAAAATATCAATACTCTGAACCTCAGTCCATCAAAAAGAAACAGTTAAAGCCTTCATCCTCCACAAAGGAACAGTGTTGGATCCTGAACGTTTCGCCAAGCATCTGTTAAAACCCACAGTCTTGCAACCACGAAAATGTTGAAACTACCATCATCCGCCAGGGAGCCAGTTTTAAATCCCCAGTTCCGTGTAAAAAATTTTTTGAAAACTCTATCTTCCACCAAGGTACTATATCAAACCCCCTGTCCTCCACAAGGGAACTATGTTAAAGCCTCCCTTCCCCACGAGGGAACAGTATTAAAGCCTCGATGCTTAGTAGTGTCTCCTTTGAGTGGTCCACCGAGAAAGCAGTTAGTAATAACACCGATGAAATGTAAATGAATGAGATTCAATTTCCATTTTCGTGTTTCTTTCCAATTTTTTTTATATTCATTTGACTTTACTAGAAACATAGTCGCTCTACAAATTTTTTTCGTGTCTTTCCATTATCAAGTTAATCCATGGCATTATAGCTTCACAGTTTACAAGCA
>JAUUDZ010394337.1:0-15470 GCA_032361705.1 Panulirus versicolor | reverse complement strand
GTTGATGGTTAGCATAGTGCCAATTGCAACTCACGAGTGGAGTGTGATAACCACCAGCTAGTTGATGGTGAGGATAGTGCCAAATACAACTCAGGATTGGACATGAGTACCACCATCTCCTTGATGGTAAGAATAGTGCCAACTATATTTCAGGAGTGGAGTTTGAATACAACCAGCTGGTTCATGGAGAGAATAGAGCCAACTACTACTCAGGAGTGGATTATGAGTACCACCCGGTAGTGGATGGTGAGGATAGTGCCAACTACAACCAAGAAGTAGAGTGTGAGCGACCCCATCTGATTGATTGTGAGTATAGTGCCAACTAGAACTCACGAGTGGAGTGTGAGTACCACCTCGTTTATGATAAAGATTCTGCGAATTACAACTCTGGAGTGGTGTCTGAGTACAACCAGCTGGTTGATGGTTAGGATAGTGCCAAATACAACACAGGATTGGAGTGTGAGTACCCCCATCTCGTTGATGGGAACGATAGTGCCAACTATATTTAAGGAGTAGTGTGTGAATACCACTAGATTTTTCATTGTGAGAATAGTGCCAACTGCAACTCAGGAGTGGAGTGTGAGTACCACCCGCTGGCTGATGGTGAGGATAGTGCCAACTACAACCAAGAAGTGGAGTGTGAGTGCCCCCATCTGGTTGATTGTGAGTATAGTGCCAACAACAACTCAGTTTTTCAATGTGAGTACCACCACTGGTTGATTGTGAGGATTGTGGCAATCAAGATTCAGAGGTGGAGGGTGAGTACCACCAGCTGGTTGATTGTGAGGATAGTGCCAACTATAACTCAGAAATGTAGTGAGTACCACCAGTTGGTTGATGTAGAGGAAAGTGCCAACTACAACTCACGAGTGGAGTGTGAGAACCACCTGGTTGATTGTAAGGATAGTGCCAATTACAACTCTGGAGTGAAGTGTGAGTACCACCAGCTGGTTGATAGTGAGGATAGTGCCAACTGCAACTCATGAGTGGAGCGTGAGTACCACAGCCGGTTGATGCTAAGGATAGTGCAAATTACAACTCAGAAGTAAAGTGTGAGTACCACCAGCTGGTTGATGGTGAGGAGTGTGCCAAATACGACTCAGAAGTGGAGTTTAATTACCACCAGCTGAATGATGGTGAGGATAGTGCGAACTAGAACTCAGGAGTGGAGTGTGAGTACCACCAGCTGTTTGATGGAAAGGATAGTGCTAACTGAAACTCATGAGAGGAGTGTGAGTACCACCAGGTGGTTGATGGTGAGCATACTGCCAAGTACAACTCAGAAGTGGAGTATGAGCACCACAATCTGTTTGATGGAGAGGATAATGCCAACTACAACTCAGGAGTGAAGTGTGAGTAGTCCCAGCTCGTTGATGGTAAGGATAGTGCCAACTACAACTCAGGAGTGGAATTTGAGTAGTACCAGCTGGTTGATGGTGAGGATAGTGCCAACTACAACTCAGGAATGATGTGTGCGTACCACGAGCTGCTTAATGGTGAGGATAGTGCCAACTGCAACTCAGGATTGGAGTTTGAGTACCACCAGCTGGTAGATGATGAGGATAGTGCCATATACATATCACGAGTGGAATGTGAGGTTCACCAGCGAGTTGATGGGAAGGACAGTGCCAACTACAACTCAGGAGTGGTGTGAGTACCACCAGCTGGTTGATGGTAAGGACAGTGGAAACTACATCTCTGGACTAGAGTCTGACTACCACCAGCTGGTTGATGATTAGGATAGTGCCAAATACAACTTAGGATTGGAGTGTGAGTACCACCAGCTCGTTGTTAATAAGGATAGTGCCAACTATAATTCAGGAGTGGAGTGTGAATACCACCAGCTGGTTCATAGTGAGAATAGTGCGAACTTCAACTCAGGAGGGGAATGTGAGTTCCATTCGCTTGTTGATGGTGAAGATAGTGCCAACTACAACCAAGAAGTGGAGTGTGAGTACCCCCACTCTGGTTGATCATGAGTATATTGCCAACTACAACTCAGGCGTGTAATGTGCGTGCCACCTGCTTCTTGATGTTAAGGATAGGGCCAACTACAACGCAGAAGTGGATTGTGAGTACCACCAACTGGTTGATGGTGAGTATAGGGCCAACTACAACTCAGATGTGGAGTGTGAGTCCCAAGAGCTGGATGTTGGTAAGGATAGAGTCACCTACAACTCAGGAGTGGAGTGTGAGTACCACCAGCTGGTTGATTGCAAGGATAGAGACAACTACAACCTAGTAGTGGAGTGTAAGTACCACCAGCTGGTTGATGGTAAGGATAGTGCCAATTACAACTCAGGATTGGAGAGTGAGTACCACCAGCTGGATCATGGTAAAGATAGTACATTCTACAACTCAGAAGTAAAGTGTGAGTACCACCACCTGGATGATGGTAAGGATATTGCGAGCTACAACTGAGTAGTGGAGTGTAAGTACCATCAGCTTGTTGATGGTAAGGATAGTGCCAACTACAACTGAGTAGTGGAGTGTGAGTACCACCAGACGGTTGATGATGAAGATAGCGCCAACTACAACTCAGGAGTGGAGTTTGAGTGACACCAGCCGGTTGATGGTAAGGATAGTGCCAACAAAAACTCATGAGTGCAGTTTGAGTACCACTAGCTGGTTGGTGGTGAGGGTATTGCCAACTACAACTCAAGATTGGATGGTGAGTACAACCAGCTGGTTGTTGATGAAGATATTGCCAACTCCAGCTCAGGAGTGGAGTGTAAGTAACACCAGGTGGTTCAGGGTAAGGATAGTCCCAATTACAACTGGGGAGTGGAGTGTCAGTACCAATAGATGGTTGATGGTGAAGATGGAGCCAGCTACAACTCAAGAGGAGAGTTTGAGTGCCACCAGCTGGTTGATGGTAAGGATACTTCCAACTATACCTCAGGAGAGTATTGTGAGTACCACCAGCTGGTTGATGGTAAGGATAGTGCCAAATAAAACTCAGGGAGTGTGAGTACCACCAGATGATTGACGGAAAGGATAGTGCCAACTATATTTCACTGGTGGAGTGTGAATAATACCAGATGGTTGATGGGAAGGATAGTGCCAACTACAACTCAGGAGTGGAGTTCGAGTACCACTAGCTGGTTGATGGGAGGGATAGTGCCAACTACAATTCAGTATTGGATTGAGAGTACCACCAGCTGGTTTATAGTGAGGAAGGTTCCATCTACAACACAGAGGTGGAGTGTGAGTACCACCAGCTGGTTGACGGTAAGGAGAGTGCCAACTACAGCTCAAGAGTGGAGTTCGAGAACCACCAGCTGGTTGATGGTGAGGATAGTCCCAATTATTACTAAGAAGTGTAGCGTGAGTACCACCAGCTGGTTGATGGCGAGGAAATTGCCATATACAACACAGATATGGATTGTGAGTACCACCAGCTGGTTGATGGTAAGAATAGTAACAAGTACAACTCAGTAGTGGAGTGTGAGTACATCCAGCAGTTTATGGTGAGGATATTGCCAATTACAATTCAAAAGTGGACTGAGAGTACCACCAGCTTGTTGATGTTAAGGATAGTGCCAATTACAACTCAGGATTGGAGTGTGAGTACAACCAACTGGTTGATGGAGAGTATACTGCACACTACAACTCAGCAGTGTGTGTTTCACCAGCTGGATGATGGTGAGGATAGTGCCAACTACAACTCAGGATTGGAGTTTGAGTACCACCAGCTGCTTGATGGTAAGGATAGTGCCTAATGCAACTGAGGAGTGGAGTGTAGGTACCACCAGGTAATTGATTGTGAGGATAGTGCCAACTACAACTCAGAAGTGGAGTGTGAGTTCAACCAGGTGGTTCATGGTGAGGATAGTGCCAACCAACTTGTTGATGGTGAGGATAGTGCCAATTACAACTCAAGACTGGAGTGTTAGTACCACCAGCTGGTTGATGGTAAGGATACTGCTAGGTACTACTCAGGATTGGAGTGTGAGTACATATAGCAGGTTAATGGTGAGGATAGTGCACACTACAATTCAGGAGAGGAGTGTGAGTACCACCAGCTGGTTGATGATGAGGATGATGCAAACTAAAATTCAAGAGTGGAGTGTCAGTACCACCATCTGGTTGATGGTAAGGATATTGCCAGCTACAACTAAGAAATGGAGTGTGAGCACCACCAGCTGGTTGATGGTGAGGATAGTGCCAAATACAACACAGAAGTTGTCTGTGATTACCACCCGCTGGTTCATGGTAAGGATAGTGCCAATTACAACTCAGGTTTGGAGTGTGAGTACCACCAGCTGGTTGCTGGAGAGTATATTGCACACTACAACTCAACAGTGTGTGTTTCACCAGCTGGATGACGGTGAGGATAGTGCCAATTACAACTCAGGATTGGAGTTTCAGTACCACCAGCTGGTTGATGGTAAGGATAACGCCTAATGCAACTGAGGAGTGGAGTGTAGGTACCACCAGGTGGTTGATTGTGAGGATAGTGCTAACTACAACTCAGAATTGGAGTGTGAGTACAACCAGGTGGTTCATGGTGAGTATAGTGCCAACCAACTGGTTGATGGTGAGGATAGTGCCAATTACAACTCAGGACTGGAGTGTGAGTACCACCAGCTGGTTGATGGTGAAGATACTGCTAGGTACTACTCAGGAGTGGAGTTTGAGTACATACAGCAGGTTGATGAAGATAGTGCACACTAGAATTCAGGAGAGGAATGTGAGTACCAACAGCTGGTTGATGATGAGGATGATGCCAACTAAAATTCAGGAGTGGAGTGTGAGTACCATCATCTGGTTGATGGTAAGGATATTGCCAGCTACAACTAAGAAGTGGAGTGTGAGCACCACCAGCTGGCTGATGGTGAGGATAGTGCCAAAAACAACACAGAAGTGTAGTGTGAGTACCACCCGCTGGTTGATGGCAAGGATACTGCCAACTATACCCCAGGAGAGGATTGTGAGTACCACAAGCTGGTTGATGGTAGGGATAGTGCCAACTACAACTCAGAGAGTGTGAGTACCAACAGCTAGTTGATGGTAGGAGATTGCCAACTACAACTCTGGAGTGGAGTGTGAGTACCACCAGCTGGTTGACGGTAAGGATAGTGCCAACTATATTTCACTAGTGGAGTCTGAATACCACCAGATGTTTGATGGGAAGGATAGTGCGAACTACAACTCAGGATAGGAGTTCGAGTACAACCAGCTTGTTGATGGTAAGGATAGTGCCAGCTATATTTCACGAATGGAGTTTGAATACCACAAGCTGGTTGATGTGAATAATGATGCCAACTACAACTCAGGAGTGGAATGTAAGTACCACCAGCTGGTTGATAGTGAGGATAGTTACAACTACAACTCTAGAGTGGAGTCTGAGTTCCACCAGCTGGTTCATGGATAGGACAGTGCCAAATACAACTCAGGATTGGAGTATTAGTACTATCAGCTGGTTGGTGGTAAGGATAGTGCCAACAATATTTCAGGAGTGGAGTGTGAATATTACCAGCCGGTTTATGATGAGGATAGTGCCAACTACAACTCAGGAGTGGAGTGTGAGAACCACTAGCTGGTTGATGATGATGAAAGTGCCAACTACTTCTCAGGAGTGAAGTGTGAGTACCACCCGCTGGTTGATGGTGAGGATAGTGCCAACTACATCCAAAAAGAGAGGTGTGAGTACCCCACCTGGTTAATGGTGAGAATAGTGCCAACTACAGTTCAGGAGTGGAATATGCGTACCACCTGCTGGTTGATGGTGAGAATAGTACCAGGTACAACGCAAAAGTGGAGTTCGAGTACCACCAGCTGGTTGATGGTGAGGATAGTGCCAACTACAACTCAGGAGTGTAGTGTGAGTACCAAGAGCTGGTTGATGGTAAGGATAGAGCCAACTACAACTCAGGAGTGGAGAGTGAGTACCACCAGGTAGTTGACTGTGAGGATAGTGCCAACTACAACTCAGGAGTGGAGTGTGAGTACCACCAGCCGGTCGATTGTGAGGAGAGTGCCAACTATAATTCAGGAGTGGAGTTTGAATACCACCAGCTGGTTGATGGTGAGGATAGCGCCAACTACAACTCAGGAGTACAGTGTGAGTACCACCAGCTGCTTCATGGTGAGGATAGTGCCAACTACAACTCAGGAGTGGAGTGTGAGTACCACCAGTTGGTTGATGGTAAAGATAGTGCCAACTACAACTCAGGAGTGGAGTTCGAGTACTACCAGCTTGTTGATGGGGAGGATAGTAACAACGCCAACTCAGAAGTAGAGTGTGAGTACCACCAGCTGGATAATGGCGAGGACTGTGCCAACTACAACTCCGAAGTGAAGTGTGAGTAACACCAGCTGGTTGATGGTAAGGTTAGTGCCAACTTCAACTCAGGAGTGGAGTTCAAGTATCACCAGCTTGTTGATGGTAAGGACAGTGCTAACTACAACTCAGGAGTGGATTGTGAGTAGCACCAGCTGGTTGATGGTGGGGATAGTGCCAACACCAACTCAAGAGTCGAGTGTGAGTCCCACCAGCTGGTTGTTGGAGAGGATAATGCCACCTACAACTCAGGAGAGGAATGTGAGTACCACCAGCTGGTTGATGGTGAGGATAGTGACAACTACAACTCAGGAGTGGAGTGTGAATACCACGAGCTGATTGATGCTAAGGATTGTGCCAACTACAACTCAGGAGTGAGATGTGAGTGCCACAAGCTGGTTAATGGTGCGGATAGTGCCAAATACAACTCAGGATTGGAGTGTGAGTACCACCATCTGGTTGATGGAAGGATAGTGCGAACTACAGCTCAGGAGTGGAGTTTGAGTACCAGCAGCTAGTTGATGGTGAGGATACTCCTAACTACAAACCTGGAGTGGAGTCTGAGTACCACCAGCTGGTTGATGGTCAGGGTAGTGCCAAATACATTTCAGGATTGGAGCGTGAGTACCACCAGATCGTTGATGGTAAGGATAGTTCCAACTACAACTCAGGAGTGGAGTGTGAGTACATTCAGCAGGTTAATGGTGAGGATATTGACAATTACAACTCAAACGTGGAGTGAGAATAACACCATCTGATTGATGGTAAGGATAGTGCCAATTACAACTCAGGATTGGAGTGTGAGTACCTCCAACTGGTTCATGGTGAGGATAGTGTACAATACAACTCAGAAGTGTAGTGTGTGTACCACCAGCTGGATGATGGTGAGGATAGTGCCAACTACAGCTCAGGAGTGCAGTTTGATTACCACCAGCTGGTTGATGGTGAGGATAATGCCTAAGGCAACTTAGGAGTGGATTGTGAGTACCACCAGGTGGTTGATTGTGAGGATAATGCCAACTACAACTCAAAAGTGGAGTGTGAGTACAACCAGCTGGTTGATGTTGAGGATAGTCCCAACTACAACTCAGGAGTGGTGTGTGAGTACCAACAACTGGTTGATGCGAACTCCTACTCAGGAGTGGAGCGTGAGTACATCCAGGAGGTTGATGGTGAGGATAGTGCACACTACAACTCAGGAGAGGAGTGTGAGTACCGCCAGCTGGTTGATGGTGAGGATGGTGCCAACTAAGACTCAGGAGTGGAGTGTGAGTTCCTCCATCTGGTTGATGGTAAGGATATTACCAGCGAAAACTAAAAAGTGGAGTGTGAGTACCACCAACTGGTTGATGGTGAGGATAGTGCCAACTACAATAGAGAAGAGGAGTGTGAGTACCACCAGCTGGTTGATGGTAAGGATACTGCCAACTATACCTCAGGAGAGGATTGTGACTACCACCAACTGGTTGATGGTAAGGATAGTGCCAACTACAACTCAAGGAGTGTGAGTACCACCAGCTGGTTGACGGTAAGGATAGTGCCAACTATATTTTACTAGTCGAGTGTGAAAACCAACATATGGTTGATGGTAAGGATAGTGTCAAGTACAACTCAGGGGTGGAGTTCGAGTACCAACAGCTTGTTGATGGTATGGATTGTGCCAACTATATTTCAGGAGTGGAGTGTGAATACCACCAGCTGGTTGATGTGAATGATGGTGCCAACTACAACTGAGGAGTGGGGTGTGAGTACCACCAGATGGTTGATGGTGAGGATACAGCCAACTACAAATCAGGAGTGGAGTTTGAGTGCCAGCAGCCGTTTGATGGTAAGGATAGTGCCAAATACAACTCATGAGAGGAGTTTCAGCACCACCAGCTTGTTTATGGTGAGGATATTGCCAACTTTAACTCAAGATTGGAGGGTGAGTACAACCAACTGGATGGTGATGAGGATATTGCTAACTGCACCTCAGGAGTGGAGTGTGAGTACAACCAGCTCGTTGATGGGGAGGATAGTTCCAACTACAGCTCATGAGTGGAGTGTGAGTACCACCAGCTGGGTCATAGTAAGGATAGTGCCAACTACAACTGGGGAGTGGAGTGTCAGTACCACCAGATGGTTGAGGGTGAGGATGCCGCCAGCTACAAGTCAAGAGTAGAGTTTGAGTCCCAACTACATCTGGGGAGTGTAGTGTCAGTACCACCAGATGGATGAGGGTGAGGAGGGAGCCAGCTACAACTTAAGAGTAGAGTTTGAGTGCCACCAGTTGGTTGATGGTAAGGATGGTGCCAACTACAACTTAGGAGTGGAGTGTGAGCACTACAAGCTGGTTCCTTGTAGGGATAGTGCCAACTACAACTCAGGAGTGGAGTGTAGGTGCCACCAGCTGTTTTATGGTGAGGATAGTGCCAACTATAACTCAAGAGTGCATTGTGAGTACCTCCAGCTGGTTGATGGGAGGAATAGTGCCAACTACAATTCAGAATTTGATTTTGAGTACCACTAGCTGGTTGATGGTGAGGAAAGTTACATCTACAACTCAGAGGTGGAGTGTGAGTACCACCAGCTGGTTGAAGGTAAGGAGAGTGCCAATTACAGCTCAGGAGTGGAGTTCGAGAACCACCAGCTGGTCGATGGTAAGGATAGTGCCAATTACTACTCAAAAGTGCAGTGTGAGTACCACCAGCTGGTTGATGGTAAGGAAAGTGCCAGATACAACTCAGCAATGGATTGTGAGTACCACCAGCTGGTTCACGGTAAGGATAGTAACAAGTACAACTCAGGAGTGGAGTATGAATACATCCAGAAGGTTAATGGTGAGGATATTGAAAATTACAACTCAAAAGTGGACTGAGAATATCCCCACCTTGTTGATGGTACGGATAGTGACAATTACAACTCAGGATTGGAGTGTGAGTTCCACCAACTGGTTGGTGGTGAGGATAGTGCACAATACAACTCAGAAGTGTACTGTGTGTACCACCAGGTGGAAGATGGTGAGGATTGTGCCAACTACAGCTCAGGAGTGGGGTTTGATTACCACCAGCTGGTTGATGGTGAGGATAGTGCCTAAGGCAACTCAGGACTGGAGTGTGAGTACCACCAGGTGGTTGATTGTGAGGATAATGCCAACAACTCAAAAGGTGAGTGTGAGTACTAGCAGCTGGTTGATGGTGAGGATAGTCCCAACTACAACTCAGAAGTGGAGTGTGAGTACCAACAACTGCTTGATGGTAAGGATACTGCAAACTCCTACTCAGGAGTGGAGTGTCAGTACATCCAGCAGGTTGATGGTGAGGATAGTGCACACTACGACTCAGGAGAGGAGTGTGAGTACAACCATCTGGTTGATGGTGAGGATGGTGCCAAATAAGACTCAGGAGTGGAGTGTGAGTACCACCATCTGGTTGATGATAAGGATATTACCAGCTAAAGCTAAGAAGTGGAGTGTGAGAACCACCAGCTGGTTGATGGTGAGGATAGTACCATCTACAACAGAGAAGTGGAGTGTGAGTACCACCAGCTGGTTGATGGTAAGGATACTGCCAACTATACCTCAGGCGAGGATATTGAGTACCACCACCTGGTTCATGGTAAGGATAGTGCCAACTACAACTGGGGAGTGGAGTGTCAGTACCACCAGATGGTTGAGGGTGAGGATGGAGCCAGCTACAACTCAAGAGTAGAGTTTAAGTGCCTCCAGCTGGTTGATGGAAAGGATAGTGCCAACTACAACTTAGGTGTGGAGTGTGAGCACTACCAGCTGGTTGATTGTGAGGATAGTGCCAACTACAACTCAGGAGTGGAGTGTCAGTACTACCAGCTGTTTGATGGTGAAGATAATAACAACTACAACTCAAGAGTGGATTGTGAGTACCACCAGCTGGTTGATGGGAGGGATAGTCCCAACTACAATTCATAATTGGATATTGAGTACCATCAGCTGGATGATGGTGAGGAAAGTTCCATCTACAACTCAGAGGTGGAATGTGAGTACCACCAGCTGGTTGACGGTAAGGAGATTGCCAACTACAGCTCAGGAGTGGAGTTCGAGAACCATCAGCTGGTTGATGGTGAGGATAGTGCCAATTACTACTCAAAAGTGCAGTGTGAGTACCACCAGCTGGTTGATGGTGAGGAAAGTTCCATATACAACTCAGGAATGGATTGTGAGTACCACCAACTGGTTGATGGTAAGGATAGTGCCAACTACAACTCAGGAGTGGAGTGTGAGTACATCCAACAGGTTAATGGTGAGGATATTGAAAATTACAGCTCAAAAGTGGATTGAGAGTAGCACGAGCTTGTTGATGGTAAGGATAGTGAAAATTACAACTCAGGATTGGAGTGTGAGTACCACCAGCTGGTTGATGGAGAGGAAAGTGCACAGTACAAATTAGCAGTGTAGTGTGTGTTTCACCAGCTAGATGATGGTAAGGATATTGCCATCTACAACTCAGGATTAGAGTTAGAGTACCACCAGCTAGTTGATGGTAAGGATAGTGTCTAATGCAACTAGGGAGTGGAGTGTGAGTACCAACAGGTGGTTGATTGTGAGGATAATGCCAACTACTACTCAGGAGTGTAGTATGAGTACATCCAACAGGTTGATGGTGAGGATAGTGCACATTACAATTCTTGAGAGCAGTGTGAGTGCCACCAGCTGGTTCTTGATGAGGATGGTGCCAACTAAAGCTCAGGAGTGTGGTTTGACTATCACCATCTGATTGATGGAAAGGATATTGACAGCTACTGGTTGATGGGAAGGATAGTGCGAACTACAACTCAGGAGTGGAGTTCGAGTACCACCAGCTTTTTGATAGTAAGGATAGTGCCAGCTCTATTTCAGGAGAGGAGTTTGAATACCACCAGCTGGTTGATGTGAATAATGGTGCCAACTACAACTCAGGAGTGGAATGTGAGTACCACCAGCTGGTTGATGGTGAGGATAGTTACAACTACAACTCTGGAGTGGAGTCTGAGTTCCATTAGCTGGTTCATGGATAGGATAGTGCCAAATACAACTCAGGATTGGAGTATGAGTACCATCAGCTGGTTGATGGTAAGGATAGTGCCAACACTATTTCAGGAGTGGAGTGTGAATAGCACCAGCTGGTTTATGTTGAGGATAGTGTCAACTACAACTCAGGAGTGGTGTGTGAGAACCACCAGCGGGTTGATGGTGATGAAAGTGCCAACTACTTCTCAGGAGTGAAGTGTGAGTACCATCCGCTATTTGATGGTGAGGATAGTGCCAACTACAACCAAAAAGGGAAGTGTGAGTACCCCACTTTGTTAATGGTGAGAATAGGGCCAACTACAGTTCAGGATGGAATATGTGTACCACCTGCTGGTTGATTGTGAAGATAGTGCCAACTACAACGCAGAAGTGGAATGTGAGTACTACCAGCTGGTTGATGATGAGGCTAGTGCAAACTACAACTCAGGCAGGAGAGTGAGTACCACCAGGAACTTGATTGTGAGGATGTTGCCAACGACAACTCAGTAGTGGAGTGTCAGTACCACCAGCTGGTCGATTGTGAGGAGAGTGCCCACTACAACTCAGGAGTGAAGTGTAAGTACCACCAGCTGGTTGATGGTGAGTATAGCCCCAACTACAACTCAGGAGTGGAGTGTGAGTATCACCACCTGGTTCATGGAGAGGATAGTGCCAAATACAGCTCCTGGAGTGGAGTGTGAGTACCACCAGCTGGTTGATGGTAAAGATAGTGCCAACTACAACTTAGGAGTGGAGTTCGAGTACCACCAGCTTGTTGATGGTGAGGATAGTGACAACGCCAAATCAGGAGTAGAGTGTGAGTACCACCAGCTGGTTGATGGTGAGGATAATTCCAAATACATCTCAAAAGTGGAGTGTGAGTACAAGCAGCTGGTTGATGTTGAGGATAGTCCCAACTACAATTCAGGAGTGGAGTGTGAGTACCAAGAACTGGTTGATGGTAAGATTCTGCGAACTCCTACCCAGGAGTGGAGTGTGAGTACATCTAGCAGGTTGATGGTGAGGATAGTGCACACTACAACTCAGGAGAGGAGTCTGAGTACCACCAGCTGGTTGATGGTGAGGAAGGTGCAAACTAAGACTCAGGAGAGGAGTGTGAGTACCACCATCTGGTTGACGGTAAGGATATTGCCAGCTAAAACTAAGAACTGGAGTGTGAGTACCACCAGCGGGTTGATGGTAAGGACAGTGCCATCTACAACAGAGAAGTGGAGTGTGAGTACCACCAGCTGGTTGATGGTAAGGATACTGCCAACTATACCTCAGGAAAGTATTGTGAGTACCACCAGCTGGTTGATGGTAAGGATAGTGCCAACTACAACTCAGGGAGTGTGAGTACCACCAGCTAGTTGACGGTAAGGATAGTGCTAACTATATTTCACTAGTGGAGTGTGAATACCACCATATGGTTGGTGGTAAGGAGAGTGTCAACTACAATTCAAGGGTGGAGTTCGAGTACCACCAGCTTGTTGATGGTATGGATAGTGCCAACTATATTTCAGGAGTGGAGTGTGAATACCACCAGCTAGTTGATGTGAATGATGGTGCCAAATACAACTGAGGAGTTGAGTGTGAGGACCACCAGATGGTTGATGGTGAGGATACAGCCAACTACAACTCAGGAGTGGAGTTTGAGTGCCACCAGCCTGTTGATGGTAAGGATAGTGCCAAATACAACTCATGAGAGGAGTTCCAGTACCACCAGCTTGTTGATGGTGAGGATATTGCCAACTTCAACTCAAGGTTGGAGGATGAGTACAACCAGCTGGTTGATGATGAGGATATTGCCACCAACAACTCAGGAGTTGAGTGTGAGTACAACCAGCTGGTTGATGGGGAGGATAGTTCCAATTACAACTCATGAATGGAGTGTAAGTACCACCAGCTGGTTCATGGTAAGGATAGTGCCAACTACAACTGGGGAATGAAGTGTCAGTGCCTCCAGATGGTTAATGGTGAGGATGGAGCCAGCTACAACTCAAGAGTAGAGTTTAAGAGCCACCAGCTGGTTGATGGTAAGGATAGTGCCAACTACAACTTAGGAGTGGAGTGTGAGCACTACCAGCTGGTTGATTGTGAGGATAGTGCCAACTACAACTCAGGAGTAGAGTGTCAGCACCACCAGCTGTTTGATGGTGAGGATAGTGCCAACTGCAACTCAAGAGTGGATTGTGAGTACCACCTGCTGGTTGATGGGAGGGATAGTGCCAACTACAATTCAGGATTCGATTTTGAGTACCACCAGCTGGATGATAGTGAGGAAAGTTCCATCTACAACTCAGAGGTGGAGTGTGAGTACAACCAGCTGGTTGACGGTAAGGAGAGTGGAGTTCGAACACCACCAGCTGGTTGATGGTGAGGATAGTGGCAATTACTAATCAAAAATGGAGTGTGAGTACCACCAGATTTTTGATGGTAAGGAAAGTGCCATATACAACTTAGGAATGGATTGTGAGTACCACCAGCTGGCTGATGGTAAGGATAGTGCCAATTACAACTCACTAGTGGACTGTGACTAAATCCAGCATGTTAATGGTGAGGATATTGAAAATTACAGCTCAAAAGTGGACTGAGAATACCACCAGCTTGTTGATGGTAAGGATAGTGCCATTTACAACTCAGGATTGGAGTGTGAGTACCACCAGCTAGTTGATGGAGAGGATAGTGCACACTACAACTCAGCAGTGTAGTATGTGTTTTACCAGCTAGATGATGGTGAGGATAGTGCCAACTACATCTCATGATTAGAGTTTGAGTTCCATCAGCTAGTTGATGGTAAGGATTGTGCCTAATGCAACTGAGGAGTGGAGTGTGAGTACCACCAGATGGTTGATTGTGAGGATAGTGCCAACTAAAACTCAGAAGTGGAATGTGACTACAACCAGCTGGTTCATGGTGACGATAGTGCCAGCTACAACTCAGGAGTGGAGTGTGAGTTCCACCAGCTGGTTGATGGTAAGGATACTGCCAACTACTACTCAGGAGTGGAGTGGGAGTACATCCAACAGGTTGATGGTGAGTATTGTACACACTAAAATTCAGGAGAGCAATGTGAGTGCCACCAGCTTGTTCATAATGAGGATGGTGCCAACTAAAACTCAGGAGTGGAGTGTGACTACCACTATCTGGTTGATGGTAAGGATTGTGCCAACTACAACACAGAAGTGGAGTGTTTGTACCACCAGCTGGTTAAAGGTAGGAGAGTGCCAACTACCACTCTGAAGTGGAGTGTGATTACCACCAGCTGGTTGACGGTAAGGATAGTGCCAACTGTATTTCACTAGTGAAGTCTGAATACCACCAGAAGGTTGATGGGAAGGGTAGTGCGAACTACAACTCAGGAGTGAAGTTCGAGTACCACCAGCTTGTTGATGGTAAGGATAGTGCCAGCTATATTTCAGGGGTGGAGTTTGAATACCACCAGCTGGTTGATGTGAATAATGGTGCCAACTACAACTCAGGAGTGGAGTGTGAGTACCACCATCTGGTTGATGGTGAGGATACTTACAACTACAACTCTGGAGTGGAGTCTGAGTTCCATCTGCTGGTTCATGGATAAGATAGTGCCAAATACAACTCAGGATTGGAGTATGAGTACCATCAGCTGGTTGATGGTAAGGATAGTGCCAACAATATTTCAGGAGTGGAGTGTGAATACCACCAGCTGGTTTATGATGAGGATACTGCCAACTACAACTCAGGAGTGGAGTGTGAGAACCACCAGCTGGTTGATGGTGATGAAAGTGCCAACTACTTCTCAGGAGTGGAGTGGGAGTACCACCCGCTGGTTGATGGTGAGGATAGTACCAACTACTACCAAGAAGGGAAGTGTGAGTACCCAACCTTATTAATGGTAAGCATAGCGCCAACTACAATTCAGAAGTGGAATATGCTTGTCACCTGCAGGTTGATGGTGAGGATAGTGCCAACTACAACGCATGAATGGAGTGCGAGAACCACCAGCTGTTTGATGGTGAGGATTGTGCCAACTACATCTCAGGAGTGTAGTTTGAGTACCAAGAGCTTGATGAAGGTAAGGATAGAGCCAACTACAACTCAGGAGTGGAGTGTGAGTACCACCAGCTACTTGATTGTGAGGATAGTGCCAAATACAACTCAGGAGTGGAGTGTGAGTACAACCAGCTGGTTGATTGTGATGAG
>JAUUDZ010394226.1:0-15473 GCA_032361705.1 Panulirus versicolor | reverse complement strand
ACGTGAGCTAAAGAGTCCCATCAATATCGCCAAATTAGCCAAGAATTCTCAAAATTTCGCCATGCAAGCTTGAAAAAAAATTCCCCCCCCCCCTTCCCCCTCCCAATCATCGCTAAATTTTTCCAAAAAAAAAATCCTTCAGTGTTGCCAATTCAGCCCAGAACCACACCAGTGTCGCCAAGTCCCCCTCATCCTCGCCTTCTACCACCACGAGCGCCAACAATTACACTTAACCCACCTACCCACCTACTCTAAAACACGACCCCGTGCACGAGGAATCACACCTAAACCACGACAGTACGCGCCACCTAACCCACCTACATTACTACCACGTACACTAACCGCTGATACTAACGCAGCTATCGTTTTGTCATTTCGACTGACCCACCTACAACACCCACTTAACATACCTGTATCACCACCTAAAATATCTTGAACGCCAATCCTCATATCTCGCGCGCGTGGGTGTGTCTGTCTGTGTGTGTGTGTGTGTGTGTGTGTGTGTAGATAGTTTAAGACTCGTGTTGCATATATTAACACCATGCCTTCAATCATACACACACACACACAGCCTAAACTATGTATGTACCCATTTATCGATCGGTCCAGAGGAGGAGGATGAACACCTGGGTTGGGTTTGGGCCGACTGTCGCGCCCAGGATGCAAGTCCATGCGGTCCCGACCGGGAGTGGGCCTGCGTTAAGTCATGGTTTGTAACGCGAATCATTACACCGCGGAGACCAGTTCTGGGAGCACTGAAGAATGTTAGCGGAAAGAGATCGTTATCTGAGGAGGGCAAAAAAAGGGTATGTTTTGAAGGTATTAGTAGTCCTAACATTATCATACGGATGCGAGACACTGGTTATAGATAAGACTGTGCGGAGGAGGGTGGATGTGTTGGAAATGAATTGTTTGGAGGACAATATGCTGTGTGAGGTGGCTTGATCGAGTAGAGTAAGTCATGAAAGGGTAAGAGAGATGTGTGGTCAGAGAAAGGGTGTGGTTAAGAGAGCAGAAGAGAGTATGTTGAAATGCCTTTGCCATATTGAGAGCATGAGTGAGGAAAGGTCGACAAAGAGGATATTGTGTGTCAGAAGTGGAGGGAACAAGGAGAAGTGGGAGACCAAATTGAAGGTGGAAGGATGGAGTGAAAAAGATCGGTGCCTGAACATACAGGAGGGTGAGTCAACAAAAGTCACCCTCTTTCTTAAGATATTCAACCACAATCTCATCCACTCCAGCTGCTTTGTCAGACTTCATCTTACACCTCTTCTCTTCTCACAAAACTACCTGCTATGGCACTAACTTAGCATACCTCCACATCAAAAACATCCTACATTTGCTGCCATCAGCAAACACATTCAACGATCCTTCAAAATACTCACTTCATCTTCTTTTAACTCAATTCTGCTTGTTACTGCTTTTCCATTTGCCCCCTTTCACTAATGATCCTAGTCATTCTCTGCTTTTCCTCAGGCTTTTACCCTCCTTCCAAAACATTTTCCATCAAACAACAATCAAATCCCACCAGCTACCACTCTCAGCACATTCACATCCATGAGTCTTTCCTTTGCAAGCCTAGTAATTTGCATATAATCCAACGATGCCTGCTTTCCATCATCCTTACTAAGCCATGTATACTTATATATGGCTCTCTTTTTAAACCTTATTCTCAATCCCCAGTCCTTTATCAGCACACTCAACAAACTGTGTACCATTTTCATTCACTACCCTGGGTACCCCATGTTCCTTAATCACACCCTCAACTGATACATTACCTACTCTCATATTCAAATCACCCAAAAATAATACCTGATCCTTGTATCAAATGGCTGACACACTCACTCAGCTCCTCCTAAAGTACTTGCCTCTCTTCCTTGGTCCTCCCATTTCCAGGTGCATCAGCACTAATAATCACCCTCCACTCATAATCCACCCTCCTCTCATAATCCACTCCCATTTTTACAAATCAGTCTGGAGCTCGCTCCCTTAAAACTTTTCATATATTCCCACAACTCCTGTTTCAGGATCCCTTCTATGTGGCCCCTGAAGCATGAAGAAGAAACATGCCACATCCACCATACAGGATGACAGGTCATGAAGTGTGGTTATGTTAAGCATGTGTCCATATGGGGTATGTGCAAAGCAACTGAAGAACATTCTATCTAAACCAAATATGTCATTTTGTAACCATCATCTGACTTTTCATGAGGAAGCTACAGTATCATTTTTGTCATCCTCCCCTACCCCCTTTAATACCTGAGATCTCTCATCATTGAGTTGAAGTTTGGCACCAAAACTGCACTGAGCCTGTCCAAGGTCATACAGATTGCTACAAAGAACAGCCCCATCCCAACTATTGAGAACATCAATCATCAGTAGACTACCACCTGAGTAGTCCTGCAAAGTTAATGTAAACAACCCCCTTTATCCAGGCTCACTATTTATGATGTGTATATTTTCTCTGAACACTTTCAACCTCTGGCTGCAATTAATTCAATAAATTGTTCAGTTTTATGATCATTATAAATCATTATTACACATTGTAATAAAGTGTCCAGTCCACTGATGAAGACAAAAAATCCATAACTACCTTCAGTAAACTTAGATTGTTGGAGTCCCATTAACAAGAGGCTGAACAGCACATGATCCAACTGAGTTATTCGTAGTATTTAAAATCAGCCTTCTGTCCAATATATGCTGAACTTTTATTACCAAAATCCTTATCAAGGCTTCTAATTGCCTAGCTTCCAAGAGAAGGGTAGCATCAGGAACAAACTAACAATGGCATCACTTGTAATGATCCAATTTCTAGCTGCTCACACATATCTGATCTTAATTTTCCAGAAGGTCTTTTTATTTTTGTTATACTTAATCGCCGTCTCCCGCGTTAGCAAGGTAGTGCAAGGAAACAGATGAAAGAATGGCCCCACCCACCCACATACACAAGTATATACATACTCACTGAATTATTTGGGGTATGTTTAATCTAGAACCTGAATTTGATTTTGACTATTAAATAATAAGCAACTTTAATCATGAACATTCTTAAATTTTCCCTTTGAGGTGCGCAAAATTGATAAAACAAAAACATAACATCAATTACAATAATACTTAATGGATTCTTTGGTGAACAAGAGCAAAAAAAATTATTTGCATCTTTTATTACATAAATATAATGAGATCTTTTCTATACATCTTGCATATCTATTATATTTAGCTCTGTTCCTATTTATTTGGGTTGGATGAAATACGTAAGCCTATCAGTTATCTTACACATATCCTTAAATTATACAGTTTCCTCAATATTGAAAGCACTTATTCATAAATCTGTGAACACCAAGCTAATTTATCAAGAGACTAATATCTTCATTTACACCTCCAAGCTTCCATACAAACTGCCCCCACTGGACATGATAAAATACCTATTTCCTAATATTCTCATCTGAAGTAACTCTACATTTGTCTCTCTATCTCTTCTATAGTCCATCTCTTCTCCATGTAAGGTCAACCATAATACCACAGGCCTTCTTCTTTAACCTATAATCATCCATATATCTTACATGGCTGTGTCAATTTAAATTGCTTTCATCCTTGTCCTTTTTTAACAACTTCTTTACATATCTTTTTCACATTTCTTTATTCTATCATTTTTGTCAATTCTAACTTTACTAATTACATGAAGAGTGCAAGCACTTCCTGTAGATGAAAAAGCATAAGACTACTTTGTACATATTAAGAGGTGCCAAGAACAGCATTCCTAAAACCAAGAGCAAAATGCCTTGACCATCACCCCCATGATGAAAGGAATCTCATGATAAGCAATGCAAGACTGCGAGATCTGCTTAAAGAAGATTAAGGGATAATAATTATCTGGGTACCAGAAAAATAAAAATATTAACATTTAAATAAAGTAAATAAATAAAAAGTCAGGGAAGCCAAGGGGGGGGATCTTGGATGCAGTATGTGAAGGATACTAAATCTATTACAAAACCTAAAACAGTTTGTAAGAGAAAAAAGCTAGTTAGAAAATAGTCTCACTCCAATGCGTTGCCTTAATAATCAGGGTTTTAGAGTAATGATCCATCCGTAGAAGTTAATATTTTTGCTGAAAATGTATTTCATCAACAGATATGGTAGAAAGTTCCAAAAAATTAAATCAAGAGAGACCTTTTCCTGTCTCTGTCCTCTAATAATGAGGAAGACTATGAGCCATTTTGTATGAAGGAAATATCTCTAAAAGACACTAAATCTACTCTTAGAGAGAATAAAATATGCTCTTACATGTTAAAACATCTATTTCGAGCCTCCATAGAATTCTTATTCGATTTGTTTAACCTAATATGGATGCTCGGTGTCCCATGCAAATGTAAAACATCCTTTATTCTTGCCAATCTTTAGCCAGGTAACATTCCTACCATTGTTGCATGGTGCAGACCTACTGCACTTACTAGTTGTCTTCGTAAACTACTGGAAAAAATGATTAATAATAAAGTGGTCTGGTTCCCTCAAAGATATGATTGTATCACTCAATTCAAATATGGTTTTAGAAAGCTTCACTCTATTGAACACAGACCCCCTGATAAGAAAACCAAATAATAATTAGATAGGATTAGCTAATCATCACAAAATAGCACTCTTCTTTGATTTACGAAAGCCTACGATAAAGCAATTTCAAAAAATGGGTATTCAAAGCAGACTGCTAGTGCTTAAATGGTTTCTGAAAAACAAAAAATTAAAGGTGAGGGCTGGTACGTAGTGAGTCCCCAAGAAAATTTCCACAGGAAGGTGTGCTGCAGGGGCAGTGTGTTACTGATAAGCACTGCCTGCCCAACAATGCTGCCACTAATAGTTCATGCATGTTCACCAATGTAATGAGGTAGCACCAAGAACAGATGAAGAAAAAGCCTTGTGTGCTCACACCCACTCTCCAGCTATAATACACTAAAACCCTGTAATTATGTAGACATAATTACTAGGGATTCTAAAATTTCCCTGTACATTGATGATTTAGCTGTTTAATACAGTCTTTCTTCTGAAGCTGCTGTAAGATGTTTTGCAAGCTGCTTTTTGTAAGATTAATGATTGGGTAAAAAAACTCTAGCTTTAATATCTCTGAACAAAATATTATAACTATGCATTTCAGAAGTTCAACTAAAATACCAGCAGTTCTAAATGTATTACTGAAAGGCATCTCCATTCCATAAGGAGGCAAAATTTCTGGGCATGATTATTGACCAAAGATTGACATGGGTCCTTTGTATTAAACACTTTCCATGTAAAACGACAAAGTAGCTAAGCATTTTGAAGGTAGTTTCTAAATATTCCTGGGATGCAGACAAGAAAACCAAGATGAAGCCATAGGTAGTCTATGATTGCCAGATGACTCCTATAAAAGGTTGATGTCCGTATTCTTGGTATTAGAATATGCATAGAAGTATTCAGAGCCTCTAAAGCTGAGAGACTATGCAGCTTCTGGTGACCTCCCTATGAATTAAAGACATAACAACCTGGCAATCAAAGAGCCTCTTTAGGCTCAAACTCACACCATCTAACCTTGCATATAAGATGGTTTTCACTGGCAAGAGGAGTGAGGTATCTCTTGATATCCAAAGTTCTCTAAACATTTTAATACAAAATAAAAATGTCATTAATGACTGGTTTGGATATAAATTCGGGAAGTGGATTTTATTCAGTTCCCTTCGTAAAAGGTCCCTGAAATCAAACTTTCCATAAACAGGATAAAACAAACAGTAAATTCCTTCATGAGACTGTTCATGCAAGAAGAGGAGATATTTACTGATGGCTCAAAATGTGATGAAGGTGAAGCCTTTGCCATTGCTAATGAAGAAGAATCTCATATAGGAAAACTATAAAAGAATTTTCGATATTTATTGCAAAACTGTATGGCATTCAGGCTACACTAAATCAACTGAGCAATCTCCTCAAAAGAAATTCATAATTTATTCCAAAACCTTAACTGCACTCCAAGCTGTATCTCCTGGTTCTAAAAGTCCAAGATTGGACTGCAGAATCCACTAAAGCACTGGACAGTAGAATTCTGTTTGTGTCCTGTCTACCTATCTATCTATATCTTTAGTGCCTGTTCCCTTCGGGAACTCCCTTAAAGGGATGGCCTTGACAAAAGTCTTCATAACTGGTAAATACCAGTGCTGCTTTTTAGCCTTTTGTGCCTCACCCTTAATAGGCAGTCGGCAGAGGGTAACTCTAGTATCTGCAGAAATGAAAGAGCAGATGCTGAAGCTACAGCAGCTATATCTATCAATCTATAAATGAGTGACTCGAGAAATTTTAGAAAATAATGTAAATGTAAATACAATGACGAATTTTCTCAAGGAAGCCAAAATATACAATTCCATATATAAATAATTTTGAGGTTTACTTACTTTTTAAAGGACACAAAAACATATAATTCTGTTTACATAGTTTTAAATTTTTACACATCTTTTTCATGCTAAAAAGTTCTGAATAACCATTACATTTCTGGGCTTTCCAAATTCCACAAAATCAAGTCCAACTATAAACACTGCACAATCTATCAATCTTTGCTATCATTTTTCACAACACTGTAAAATCTATCAATCTTTGCTATCAGTTTTCACATCTTTGGACTTAAAGTTGGGAGAGTTCCATACAAAAAAACTTAATGCACACTATGTATCAGCATTCTTTCCACTTATCAAAGTTCACATTATGCCCCCAATTCTTCTCCCTTCCATGAGTCTTAATGTCAATTTTAGTTTTCTCAGTACCATCCTTACTGACCAATCACTACTAAACATCTAAACTATCAGTAATTACAATCTTTAAAGCTTTCTCCACTCCAAGTAATGTTCATAGTACAATTAATTTAGGCGTCCTAATTCTACAGGAGGTTTCACAAAACCAAATGCTCTACTAACTTCATTAATATCCAGTGTATGAATATTAAATATTTTCCGAAGCTTATGACACTGATATGCTCTTACAAATTTCTTGAATGCCAGTCTTGCAATCTGCTTTATTTCCACATTCTCTGCAACAAAGGAACTGACCTGAAAATAAAACATCAAGACAATGAAGTATCACTATCATATCTATAAAACCTTAACTTACTGAGGTATTCTTCCTCTCAATAGCACACAAACAAAGAAAGAGCAGAAATCATGAAAACATTCCTGATTGGTCATGTGCATAGAGAAAGAAATTAAAGAATATTACCAAATACCTTTAAATACCCAGCTAAATCTACATATCACCTTCTCTTGCACATGTTCTATCCTGTGCTTTTCCCTTTAATGCCCAGTAGCATGAAGTGCCTTTACTTACATTCATTTACACGACAGAATCAAATGAGTTTCAAACAGAATTATACCAATTAATATTTTCTTTGTCATTATCAAATTCATTGAGTTTTCCCAAGAGAGTAAGGCATTATAAGGCATTTGATACTTTCTTTACCATTCCTAAATGCAGTGCAGAATTTACCAAGAGAGTAAGGTATCTCTGCTAATAGGAAGGGTGGAGGGTGAATGGTTCACTGTGAGAGTGAGTCTGCATCAAAGATTTGTGATGTCACTGATGTTTAATTTTTTCAAGGATGGGTTGGTTAGGGAAGTAAATAAAAGGGTCTTAATGGGAGGAGCAGGTCACCAGTATGCTGGAGAGGCGAAACAGCTGTTGTTTACGTATTACACATCTTCAAGTTTTAAACATTTATCCATAACTTTAATTTATTTGGTGAAAGATTTGGAATGCTGGTTTGGTTATCTATGTATCTGCTTGCAATGAGAGCACAGAATTTGAAAACTGAAAGTTCCTCAGCAAGTAATGGGGTAAAGTACCAAGAAAAAAAAGGGGGGATCAGAATAAAGCATGCAAGAAATGTGGAGAATAATGAAAAACAAAGAAGTGGAAAAACAACATTTCAAGCGTAGTTTTAACAAATCATATCACATTTGTGTGTCATAAAGCAGCACAAAATATGACAAATCATAATGGAAAACAACTAATAAGTATGCTGAACAATAGAAGGCAGAAATTTAGGTTCTGAAGTAATCATTAGTCTATTGGAGGCATAGCTCTAGCTTACATAAGAAGAAAAACACCACTTTATCCCCAGATCAACTTTTCTGTGTCTAAAGAGTCTGCATCATTTTTCAAAGAGTACCTTAGATAAGAGGAACAATACGGGCAAATCATATGTCTTCTTCTACTATACACTATGGAGTATGAAATTCATCTCACCTTGTTTTGTATATCCTTCAAATCTCCTTGAAACTCAAGTCTCTCAATCTCCACATTCATATTCTTGAGAACCTCAACAAAATGATTCTCCTCAGGTCGCAAGAAAAGAAGTGCCCGTCCAACGTGACCCTCACCACGGCCAGTGCGACCAACGCGATGAATGTAGTCCTAAATAAATGTTAAACAAAGACAAGGGTATATCATAAGTGGATAAAGAGAGATATATATACAAAGACCTATTAAAGATATGAATAATGCACAGCTCTTGGTGCAACATAGAGAAATCATTGAAAAGATGAAGAGAGAATATAAATAAACTGTGAAACTGCAATAAAAGTACATTTTGAAGTGTGAAAAAAATCTTTCCAAGGCAGTGACCTGTCTGCCATAAGAGATATCTCCGACCCCAGGGATAAGAAACCTTATAACCTTTCTGGTGAGGTAAATACCTCTCACCCTTGTCATTCATCAATTCAGTGGTAAAAGCCTCAGCTTCACCTAGGTCCGCACTCCAACCAATCAACTAACTCCACTTATCAATGATGTCTTCATCCCTGGCCATTGGAACTGACCTACATCATCATTCTCGGAACAAAGATGTCATCCTAATGGTGATCATTTTTGGTTTAGAGATTTTTTTAAGATAGATGCAGTAAGGGTAGGGAGAAAAAAATGCTTATAGAATACCACTCTAAAGATTTTCTTTTCTCATACTTCAAAATTTCCATTCCCCTTCATGGTTGGTTCATGGTTAGTGAAAAATGTCTCATCATAATTACAAATGTCTCATCATAATTACAACTAAATACATTACCCTGGGTCATCTCTGGCACACCTAGAATAATGTTGTGATAGTAGCAGCACCAGGACAATAATAGGTCAACTCTCAACAGCGAAAATAAGGTATCACTGAAAGACGTGTTACAGAAAAGCTACAGACCTTTGTGATAATCTTTTCTAAAGGAAGGTTTCTAAGAAAGACTAACAGTGGAGATACCCTCCCAAACTCATAGCCTTTGACATACAGGAATAATGGTTCTACAAAAACAAGTTTGTAAGTCCAGGAAAAGATGTTCCTTCATTCAGACATTTTGCTAACTATAAACAAAAGTTCTCATGTTGAGGCATTGCATTGGAGCTCACAACAGTAGCTTTTCTCTTATCCCAAAGGCTATCAAGAAGTGAGTATCATGATGTATCATTAGTGCACAATAACACTAAAGAAAAATACTATGATTGCAACAAGATTAGGAATTCTAATACCTCCAATAAGCTGCAGAAGGGAAACAACTGTACCCTTCATAAACAGACCAGAGAAATTTATCAAATGCTGGGCCCAAGATGTTTATACTAAAGGTACTGTAGCTCCTTATCCTTATGGTATCAGAAGCCTTGATTGAATTATGAAAAGCTTAGATATGAACTTTAAAGCACAGAACTTCCAAACCTCAGGAGAACCTCACCAAACTAACTGATAATGTTTCGAGAAGGGAGACAAAAAAGTACAGAGGTCTTAAAAGAGCATCTCAAATCTCAGACAAACGAAAGTTTAAAAATTTTTATGAGTAAATTCCAAATTCCAGAGTTTCAACATTAGTCTCCAGAACCAAGCTGAGGGGAATTAAGAAGTCTCTAAACCCCATTACACAATTAGTTGGGAAAAGGTTGCCCATTAGTTAATTAGAGAAAGGATATAAATCTAGTTCTAACAAGGTATCTGTGATACTGCCCCACAATGAACATGTAAGAAACAAAGGCTAGAAATGTAGAATTTGCCCTCAATAGTGAAGAAACCCACAAGAAAAGTCAGCATCAATGACAGGAACTTTGCAGTGGACCTCTTTCTAAAGATATTCTGTTATCATGGCACGAGTCCAAAAGGATATTTTTTCAGGGAAGAACCTGCATAAATTTCATTCATTAAGCACTAGACTGCCACACAGTTGTCCATGAAAAACCGAATCCCATGCTGAAGAATGAGAACATTCTAAAAGATGAGGAATTATTAAACTAAAAGCTCCCTCATACAAATGAAAGCCCACATTTACATGACCTTTTAAAGGATGGAAACCCCACTATACTTAACGAATTATCCATCCACATCTTCAAGGATGACTCTGAAAGAAACTCATATATGTGCTACATTAAAAGACACTGAGAAGCTCCCTAAAGGTCCTGGAAAAAGGATGGAGAAATTAGTTCACCCAAAATGTCACTTTCTAACCCATAGTCATGCCACAACACTGAACTAAGCCCACATTTACATGACCTTATAAGGGATGGAAACCCCACTCCACTGACAGAATTATCCATCCAAATCTTCAAGGATGACTCTGGAAGAAACTCATATATGTGCTACATTAAAAGACATTGAGAAGCTCCCTAAAGTTCCTGGAAAAAGGATGGAGAAATTAGTTCATCCAAAATGTCACTTTCTAACCCATAGTCATGCCACGACACTGAACTAAGCTGCACCAATGAATTTTCTCTAAAAAGTTTTTTTTTCCAGTGTCAAGACACCATTCCTGGGACCCACAATTAAGGAACACTGTGTGGTATACAGCCAGTTTTTGAAAAGTGTACCATATAAACATACTCCTCAGTCAACTACAATTACCAGGAAAACTTAGAAAAAAATAAAACTTTTTCAAAGCTTTGAGGATATAAGTCTTGTACAAAGAGGTGAGAATAAGCAGAACCCAAATAATTTCCCACTATCTATCTATCTTTCTATATCTCTGATGCCTGTTCCCACCTGGAACTACCATCAAGGGGTTGTCCACGACAATAAAGTCTCCATAACTAGTGAACTCAACTGCTGCTTCTTAGCCTTTAGTGCCTCATCCTTAACAGACCACTGGCAGAGGGCAACTCTAGCACAATGTTTGCAGTGGCTTCTACCTAATGTTTATTAACTATTTCTACCTAAGGTTCCTATGTACTACTTCTAACTAATGTTTTTACTTAATGCTCCAGCCTAAATGTTCCTTTCTACTGTTTCTATCTACTTCTACCATTATGCCAATGAGCAAGGATAGTGCACAGTGCTCACTGCAGGAAGATCTAGAGTTAAGGAGAATGAGTTATGTGAGTCAAGTGTTGTCCAATGTTATATATGACAAGAAGAGATTGTATGCTTGTAGTCCATGTGTGGGTGAGGCAGAAAGAAAAGACAGCTGCACGGATCAGAGGAGTGCAACATGACAACCACTAAAGTGCTGGCTCAATACATGGCTGTCATTAACTTCCAACTGAAAAACAAAACAGTCTCCCATTCTGGAATGAGTCATAAAGTACCAGTTAATGTTCTTTAGGTCCATCCTGATTGTTCATTCACATAATTATAAGGATTAGAAGACACTCTGTACAACAAACATCTTAATTCTTTGTTTTGATGCAGGTATAAACAAGAATAGATTTAGAATCACACAGATTTTTTTTTCATGAAAGGTGTTGTTACAAAAACTGAA
Source organism: Panulirus versicolor (assembly GCA_032361705.1). Lineage (NCBI taxonomy): Eukaryota > Metazoa > Arthropoda > Malacostraca > Decapoda > Palinuridae > Panulirus > Panulirus versicolor. The sequence goes on along the minus strand of JAUUDZ010394226.1, from coordinate 3,756 downwards.
CCCAATACAGTTTCTCTGTATATATAAATAGTTTAAATCTATTCACCAATGAGCATGAAGGATTCTAACTCAGGCACTCAGAACTGAGTTCGAATCCCGAGCACCCAATGGTGAATGGTTTCAATCAATTTCACATGAACAGGACCTGATAGAGGTATGTACATATGGGTTAATATCACTTGCATATATATCTTAAAGGATTAGTCAAGGCTGTCCCAGATTACTTCCTGAAAGAAAGGCTGAGCCCTCAAACTGTTCTTCCCCAATCTGGTGTTTTGTGCATGTCACCACTCTCCCATACAATTTATCAGGTGTACTCAACAGACTTTTACCTTTGTAAATCAAGCATTCATTTTTGTCCCTTGCCTTTATACTAATGGCACTAAACATGCCATTCTGTCAGTATTCAGGCACTTTACCTAAGGTTATACAAACATTAAACAGCCTAATTAAACAATCAACAATACTGTTACCTGCTTTCTTAAGAAAATCAACTACAATCCCATCAATTCCCGAAACTTTGCTATACCTCATCTTGCATTAGGCTTTCACTGCCTCCCCATCTTTTCACCAAATATTCAACAGGAACCTCTTACTTCACATGCCAATCCATCCCAAACATACCATAGCCATGAACCTATCATTTAGTTTAACCAACAGTGATAAGCTTGTTTTCATATGATACTGTTGTGAAGAGTTACAGAAGATTTTAAGTGTGTTCCATGAAGTGTGCAAGCACAGATGATTGAAGGTAAATGCATGTAAAAAGTAATGATGTTTTAAAGGAAGGAGAGCGAAAGTACAGATTTCGCAAAGCCCTCTAGATTGAGAGAAGAAATTGTACCAAACAATGTTACACAAATGACGGAGAACGACTGGAAGAGGTGACAGAATTTAAATAGTTGGGAGCTATCTTGGTGATATTGAAGGAGAGATAAGGGAGAGAACAATATATGGTAGAAGAATCACAGGGTCCCTTAACAGAATAATGAAGGGTATGGGTGTAAGTTTGGAAGTGAATTATGGATCAGGGACCTATGCTACCAAAATAAGGACTCAGGATGAGTCAAACAGATAAAAAGTCCAGGCTGTGGAAATGAGCTCTTTGAGAAGAAAGTAACTAGGGGGAGTATGAGAGATATGATATGCCAGGGCTTGCAAAGAGAACAAATTGTTGAGTGATAGTGTAGGTGAAACAGAAAACTTTGAGGGGGTTTGGGGATGAGGAAAAAATGCAAGAAGGGGAGTTTACAAGGAGAGTGTATGATAGTATGATTAAAGAGGTTGGTGTGAGAGGGAGACCACCTGTGACAGGGGAATATACAGTAGAAGAGTCTGGACAGAGAGAAATGAGGGTAAAATGCAAGGAATGGTGTACGTGAGGGAGGTGTGTGTGGACATGAGTAAGTGGAGACTCTTTTGCCACTTTGCCACTTCCCTGATGGGAGTTCCTAAAGAGAATGGGCATCAGACATACATGTTAATAGATAAGAGGAGAAAAGCTTTAATACCAACCTCAGGCTTGTGTGGGGGATCATACTGTATTATCCAATGGACACCTGGAATATCCCATCCTCGTTCTGCCATTCCAGTTGTTAAAAGGGTTCCTCGTTCCAATGCCAAGAACTTTGCATACACATTACTACGACGACTCTGCTTTTCTGGACCCTGTTGGTGTATGAAGACAATGATTTTAACAATCAAAACTCATATATCTTGCTATTAGTATCTGCTAAGGGTTGAAGCAAACATGAAACTTCTTTTACCACTAAAGATGGCTGTGAATGATGGTATGCACAGATTCCATGGCTTTGTTTTGATGACTGAACCTCTATATCATGCTACTTAAATCTGTCTATTCTATCTATATCTCTGACACCCAATCCCTACAAGAACTCCCTCAAGGGGGTGCCATGGCAAAAGAGCTTTTCATAAATGGTGAACTTCAGTGCAGCTTCTTAGCATTTAGTGCTTCACCCTTAACGGGCCACGGGCAGAAGGGAATTCTTGCAGTGTTTCCTGAGGCACCTACTGACTGTGACTTAAATCCAAAGACTTATACTTTTTCCTACCGTAAATTTACAAGTCATTATCACTATTGTAACCATTACTGTTTTTGGTGTTCAACATTAACATTAGGTCTGTTCATAAAATAATCATGAGAAGAAATGTATGAAACTAACAGACAGAAAATATACCTTCTGGGTAATAACTAAAAACACTCAAGATATCTTTCAGACACCAATGCAAGTAAGTAGTCTTTTACAATCACTAAAGTATAAAATGAAGCTTGCAGAGTGTAAAGTGTCACTATGCATATTTAATTTCTTTTTCCTTATGTGCAACAAAAGGGGTTACAATTTGTTATACTGACAGATATCACACATATTACAAAAACGATAAAAGGTCATGGAAACCATTAAAGTATTGTACGCTAGATTGCAATAAATTATCTTCACCTAAATATGCCCACTGGAGTACTAGACAGTTCCTTACGCCTTCTGCTGTAAAACTGATCCCCAGGGACTATCTCCGGTGTGTGAAGAGAAGTAAAAGCTTTAGAAAAATATTCTTTCTTACAGACCATATGTATATTATCCATACTGGTTTGGTAGGGGTTTGAATGGATCACATTAAGGAGGGCAGGCAGCTTGTGTGCGATAATTGTTTTCTGTATGCATGATTTCACACTAATGTATATCAACATATACACTCCTTTACATTGCGTTTCATGCATGAGTTATTACTTTGTACACTAATACTATTACACACATTTTCTATGTAATTTTGCTTTCAATTTAAAATAAAACTTAAGTTTTACATAAAAAATTAAGGAAATCATTACCTATTCACTTAAAACTGTACTAATAATAATCATATTTGGGAATGAAGCGTGGGAACTTGCATAAAATACAGCTTTTCTGATAATATATGGGTGACTGAAGCTTGTGATATTTTTCCATACATGGAAGGAGTAAGAAAATACATACTCATATGTGTATACTACAGCATTAAGGTTATTCTTCAAGTAAAAACTCCCAAGGAGATAGGTATCCCAATATCTCCATCTATAGTACTTGCTTATGCTACGCATGTCATCCCATATATGCACACAACTTTACACAATATCTTATCTGCCCTCATACTGACTGTTTTAAAGCAGGATTATAAGGATGAGGAAAAGACTGTCTGATGGAGACTCTCATCTGATCACCGCCATCACTACATTGTTTGTAAACAATATTGATAAGGTACTTTCTGCTCATCCCGATTTTCTTAAATTTAAGAAGGCTTTTTGTACTAGGCCAATTTCTCCTTTTCTTTTCAGTGACACTTGATAAAGCTAGTACTTTTGTACCCAGGTACTACGTACTTAACAGCTTGATTCTATTCCTTATCTGAATAAAGATACGCTAACTTACTATATATTTTCAAATCATGTTCTTACCACTGGATTCTTAATAAACTGAAAAGTTCACCACATCATAATGTGAAATACAGAGTCTGCTATAAATTATTTAACTAAATACATGCTTGTTAAATGAGATAACAAGAATGTTACTAAACACAAATGCATATCAACACATGAGATCTTATACTACACAGCTATATATACATATATATATATTATTACATGACAGCTAGAGACTGAGTGTGAACGAATGGGGACTTTGTTGTCTTTCCTAGCGCTACCTCGCACACATGAGGGGGGAGGGGGTTGTTATTTCATGTGTGGCGAGGTGGCGATGGGAATGA
>JAUUDZ010394115.1:0-15475 GCA_032361705.1 Panulirus versicolor | reverse complement strand
CAAATATGAAAAGGTATAGGAACACAAGGTTTAGGAAACACAGTTGTTGTTGAGTGAAATAAGTTGACTTACAGAATAGTTAAGTGCAAGAACTATAGAAAGTTTCAAACACAAACTGGAATATTTGCATGACCCAAAGTGGATGGGTTCATGTAAAACTTGCCACGCCCGTGCCAAGAGGCCAAGTGGAGCTTCCACTTTTGTTTTCTAAATGTGTCACGGAGAGAGACACCGCCGTGTGTCAGGGAGTAACACAGGAAAATATTAAGGGGGGGCTTTTGGTGAAAATTCGTAAGTTTGTAAGTTAATTATGGAGGTAAATTGTTATTTTGTTACCTTGAGTACCAGGTGCTGAAAATGTATTTCCTTCAGAATATTAAGAGAAAAAAGGTAACACTTTACTAACGATGAAGGAATTAACAGTCTTACTGTTAAAGTTGACCTTAATTCGTTATTGGAATAGCAGAAAGTACAGCAGTGAGCTACTACCTGAGAAATACATCCTCTGAGTGTAGTCTAGAAGACCTAAACTTTTCCATCTTAGAAAAGGAATGGTTGAGGTTATCTACAACAATCTGTATTTTTATGATTAAAAACCAATAATCCTCATCTTAGCCACTTTCTCAGATAAGAACAGTTAGAATTCACTCAAACAAAGTTTAGCAGTTTTTTTTTCTCAGCAACATTGTTAAATTGGCAACATGTGGAGTAGTACAAATCAAATACTGACTGACATCATTTGCGGCTCTGTAGATAGGAAGTTCGTAAATGTTGTTGTGTTTTCACTCTTTCAACGCAAAAGCCTGAAAAGAACTTTTTTTTCTTAGTACCTGTGTGTATTCCTTCCATTGATTTACTAGAAATACGGGATTTCATCTAACTAGCACTATATCATCGTCTTGCCATCACCCAACATGTATAAGGGTGGGTCGGCTTTTGAAGTTATAGAGATCATCGACCAACTTACCAGTCTTTGTCTCATCACCTAAAGACAATTATATTAATAATAAAAGTGGACCAACACCGCTATCTAACTGTCGACAAACCAAATGAACGAGGATGCAACTTGGATGGTACGCTAAACTCTGTCACTCTGGTGCATTCGCCCGTACATAGGATACAGTGGTGTCAACACAGTGCTGTTCTTAGCGTTTACCGCTATCTTACATTTACGCTCCCTCTACTTTTTTCCCCTTTTAGAGGATAATGCTTTTATCTCTCTTTTCTTTTTTGTTGTTCTTTTATGCTCTTTCATTTCATAAAAAAATAATTGACATGCAGTGTTGAAGTGTGTGTCGGCGTTCGGAAGACAGTGAAAGCATTCATTATTTGTTTTTTTCTTCGGCAAGGCATTATTGTCCTTTTCGTAACAAAATTTGTTATACCAGCTCATCTGATCATAATACACAAAATCTAAAGGCATGCAATGCATTATTTTGGTATGTATTGGCTAATGTCTGGTAATGTTCTCAATCGGAGATGGGTCCAGTAACTGGAAAACAAGGGACATTCCTTTACGCTTATCTCTTGATAATACTCTACCATGTATTGATAAATGAATGAATATTGGCCTTGATTATCGACGAAATGTAATGTTTTAGTCAAATTCCAGCTCGCAGTATCCAAAACAGCGTTCAAATAATGTAGGACAGTTATTTGTTTACATTGACATACTGCCAGTTTACCCCTTGAATGTAAACTACAGAAAAGCACATCTGTTACAGCGAGTCATATATAAAGACTTACTTAGATGGAATAAATTCTTGGAGTATTGCTATTTAATATCTATTGTATCATTGTACTAGAATTAGTAGAAAATAAAATTGACGAATGAGGAAATGGTATTCTAAGTTTGAATTTCAAGACGTGGTAAGTGTAAGTTCCGGTAACGTGCATTTTTTCGATTCATAGACTGGGATATTCTTCTCTGAATTACTTGGGATATTCTTCTTTGAATTACTATCTTGAAAATTCATTGTAAATTAAAATGATCATGTTACAGTTATACGTTGATAAGATGATGATGACTAAGAAACTAAATGGTCGTGAAAACATTTGGCAGGAGATTGCTGTCAATGGTGCAGGTAGCCAAGGCCTCTGAGGCTGGGGGATTCAGGCGGTATATCGTACCCTAGTCCGGGGTCCAAAAGAGGTCCAGGAAAATTCCCGGGATCTCAAAAAAATGCAGAAAATCACCAGAGCAATCCATTCCACTCCTCTCTTATCTCACATACCCTTTTTTGGCCTTACAGCTTGTGGCATAAAACAGTATTGGGTAAAAACATGATGACTAATGGAGGAGGGATGGGGGCTCGAAAGAAATTTTGTACCCCACCTCCTGATAGACTTTCTCTCAAGGCCCTGGGTCCAGCATTGTCATATGGACACATTAACCATGCAAATAATTTATTTTCGTATTTTTTTTTCAGAAAATTTCAATATCTACGGAATATTGTCGTCGAGGTTATGCCCACACTGAAGGATATAGCGAATGCTGTAAATTGAAGGGGAACTAAAATAATTGTGAAACTGGTTTTCTTGTACATAAGTTAAATGAGATTCCGTTCTGTTACGACATTTTATATCCCACTCATGGCTTTGAGGGGAAAAGAGAATAACTACAAACTAATTCAGTATATATAGGGAAGAAAATTTTCCTCAGATAGTTGAATTTCTCTGTTATGAATGTGTGAAACATAGGTGCAGTGTTACAAGTGTGCTAAACAATAAATCTTTAATTGGTTTTCTTGGTCTCGTTCCTCTACAAGATGCTACGGCTAGCACATTATGTAATAATGTAGTTACATTTTCTAATCAGATATAGATATCCTTTACAGTAAACGTAATAGCTTTTCCAGCAGATGGACCCAACATAACGTTAGGAACACGTCACTTAATTTCATCATTCTTGAAGAAATTTACTCTTTAGAATTCATGCTGAAAAACATTTGCCATTCCTTTACTTTGTGCGTTTTGTATGCTTGTTTAGAGTTGTTTTGCTCAACAAAAGTCCTTGCCAGAGATAAACCTACACCTGCTTTCAATGTGGTCCTAAGTGCTTAGGAGAAGCTTCACAAGTTGTATTCTCATAAAATAAAATGGTTATCCACGCATGGCATGTCCCCTCACACAATCTTACGAAGATGGAATAAATACCCCAGGAACTAAGTGTATCTGATATTTCTTGGCTTTATTCTGTCAATTTCTATTAGTTCGAATAAGCAAAGGCAGTGGAATTTCATTTCATACATCGTTCAGTTTCTATGGAATTCCATGTCATAGTTCACTTTCCAAGGCATTAAAAACAGTTTTGCAATGCTGCATGAAAGAATACTACAAGATCTAAGAATAAACCATAACAGTAAAGAAATGTTCTTTAAACTTATGTACCTAATTGATGTCGTCAGTTGGATAATTGGCTGTTCTGGGTATCAAAAAATTGACACAGTGAGGGTTTGCTGAGAAATACCTTTGAGAAACTTGAAAAAAAGTTTTTCAATATGAAACCTGAAGTGTTTGAAGAGAAAGAGCATTTCAAATTAATACAAACACTATGATGTTTACATTACACAAGCACTACAGTCGAGTTTTCTCGCTTAATAATATCATAAAAACAATGTAGAAATACAGTGTCAACATAGATCCTTATTACTGTAATTGTAACAATGGTGGCAATGGTAGATGCAAATGGGGTTAGCAAAAATGTGGAAAGGAGATGGGTGGGAAAGGTGTAATGATAGATGAAAATTGAATAGCACTGCATTTTTCAATACAAAATTTATGTTAACTCTAAACTAGCAGCAGGGCACCTGTGTCTGTTTTGCATTCTCAGTCATACTAACTAGGTTTATCCTGAAATTGCACACTGAGTCGAAAAAAGAAAAATCCTGTTATAATTTCAAGGTAACATGACCAATGCTAATTATAGCTTTTGGATAAATGAGATAATTCGTCTTCTATCAGGATTATCCTGAAATTGCACATTGGGCAGAAAAGGAAAAATTCTGTTATAATTTCAAAGTAACATGACCACTGCTAAATATAGGCTTTGAATAAATGACATCATTCATTTAGCCATAGGGAAAAGGGGATGGAGTAGGAAAAGGCATTTCTTATATATTCTTTGCGTGTCGTAGATGACTAAAAAGATCGGGTGCGGGGAACAGGTACCTTCCCATTCTTGTATTTCAGTTTTCAAAAGTTGGAACAGAAGAAGGAACCAACGGAGGAGTGCTCCTCATTCTCGAAAGCTCGGACTTGGATGCTTTAATGTTATGTTAATGTAAACAAGATGAGAAGAAAAGAGATATGGGTAAATTTTCTAAGGAAGGGAGCCTGAGTGTTCTTGCTTTGGATAAAACAAAGCTCAAGGGTGAGGGGAAAATTAATTTAGGAATGTCTTGGGGGTAAAATCCGGTGTTAGTGTGAGGGCAAGCTGAGGAATGGGTAGCACTTCTACTGAAAGGGACGTTGTGGGAATGTGCGAATGAAAGCGAGGAAGTGTACACTTGACTGATGTGAGTAAAAATGAAAGTAGATGAAAAAGTGGAAGATTATTAATGCTTATGCATTTGGCCATGAGAGGAGTGACGAAGGGCGAGAATTTTGGAGAGAGCTTAGTAAGTATTTCAGCAGTTTGGGCAATTTGAATGCGAAAGTGAATGCAAATGGTAAACAGGTTGTGGCTTTGTGAGCTGAAAAAGAAAAAAAAACTGGTGACTGGGAACACCTGGTTTGAAAAGAGGGACTTACAAAAGTGTACGTGGAGTAGGAAAAATTGTGAACGTCATTATCAGATTACGTAATGAATGATAGGTGTAAAAAAAGAGAGACTTTTGAGAGTAAAGGTGCTTTGAAAATGGCATCTGGTGGGATGTCTAATCATTACCTATTGGAGGCAAGGGTGAAGATTTGTAGAGGCTTTCGGAAAAGGAAATGATGTGGGTAAGAAGAGGGTCGTATATGTAAGAAGGCCCGGAAAAGAGACTTGCGTGAAGAGATACCAGGAGAGATTGAGTATAGAAAGGTAAATGGAACTAGGGGAGTCGGTGAGGAATGGGAGGTGTTTAGAGAAGTAGTGCTGACATGTGCGACGGAAGTGTGCAACTTGCGAAAGGTAAATGGTGGGCATGTGAGAGGGTAACGAGTAGTGGGATGAAGTTACATTGCTAGTGATACAGAAAAGAGAAGCGTTTGGGCGTTACCTATAAAGAAAGAGTGCGAGTGATTGGAAGACAAAGTGAAAGCGGCTAGAGGTCAAGAGGAAGGTACAGGGTCTAGAAAAGTGAGCAGGTATCAACACACTTCGGAAAGAATACGAAAGGAAGTTGATAGTGTAATTGAGGCAAGAAAACAAGTGGGAATATCGTGGATGGGGGAAATGGAGAAATGGTAACAGGCAGTGGTGAGGTGAAAAGATGGAGTAAGTGCTTTGAAGAACTGTTGAATGTGTTGTGTGATAGGGTGGTAGATATGGGGCGTTTGGATCGGCGGGAGGTAATGATTCAGAGGTGAGAGTAATGGCAAGTGGTTTGGTGAAAAGAGAAAAGGGGGTGAAAGCCTTGCATTAGATGAAATGTGGCAAGGCGACTGTTGTTGATGGTAATGCAGTTGAGTTTCTAAAGAAAGGAGGTGACTGTGTTGTTGATTGGTTAGATCCGATTTTCAGTGTATCTATGGATCATGGTGAAGTGTCTAAGGATTGGCAGAATGCCCTTTTAGCGCCATTTGTAAAAAGGCAAGGGAAACAAAGGGGTGTGTTCGAATTACAAAGAAACAAGTTTGCTGAGTGTCTTTGGTTGGTTTTGAGAGCGGTGATTGAGAGGGTTGTGGCATGCGCAGAATCAGCCTGGGGAGGAACAGTATGGTTTCAGGAGTAGTAGAGGATGAGCTCCGAAATGCATGTATGTGGCATTTATGAATCTAATGAAAGCATAAGGGTGATAAGTTTTTTTTTTTTGTGGAAGATATTACAGATACATGGTGTGGGAGGAAAGCCATAGGAAGGGAGGGTTAATAATTCTTGAAAATGGTGTCCGGCAGGAGTGTGCGTTGTCACCATGGCCGTTTAATGTTTCCTGATGGGGTGGTGAGGGAGGCAAATGCAAGGGGCTTGGAGAGAGGGGCAGGTATGCAGTCTTCTAGGAATAGAGGGGGGGATGGGTTGGAGGCGAGTCAGTTGTTTGATGGTAGCAGATTCGAGTGAGAAACTGCAGATTCTGGTGTTTGACTTTAATATATTGTGTTCATGGAGCATGTTAAGCGTAAATTTGGATAAAAGTAAGGTTATTATGTTCAGCTGTAAGGAAAGATATGTTAGTAGGGTGTGAGTGGAGGTAGTGGGTTTGATGCAAGGGACAGGGTGGAAGTTAAGTGTTTTAAATGCCTGAGTAATCAAAAGGTATGATTTATCAATCTATGCACTCGATTCAAATGATTTTTTTTTTTGTTACGTGTGAGTTCACTTCCAAATAATGTTAAGAAATATTTTTCATGTACTGTGTTTACAGTTTTCCAAGACTTTTCCATGGATGTAACAGAATTCTACAGTATTTCATGATTAGTCTACAGATCTTAAAATTTTGGGATGGTATCACTGATTTGTCCCCACTCACAAGGCCAAATTAAAAGTTCTTGGAGGCCTGGAGGGCTTGTCTCCTACAATGGAATGTCTTCTGAGCCCACGCCAGGAATGTTTGATGGTACTTTTGGTCACTATGCTGGGCGGCGAGTATTTTGGTGACCAGGGGCATGTAGAGAAGAGGAACTCCCTGGTGAAGTTGTCGTAAACAAGATAAAATGAGTGGTGGACAGCGATGAGGTGAACGAGAACACTCTAAAGCTAACAATGAAGGGGCACTGAACGAATTAGACACGGGCGGTGATTAATGAAACTGCACAGAATTTAGAGAAGGAAAGTAGTGAAGAGTGAAGATGCACTTACAGCAGATGATCCCAATGATGAAGAGGGACGGTGGAGTAAAGGAGGTCAACAACAGTTTGGTTAAGTCGCTGGAGCTGAAGGGAGGATGTGCTACCCCCCTGCTGGCAGACCTGAGAAACACCACTCCGGGAGTGATCTTCATGGGTTGGGGGTTATGACAATTCTCACAGACAGACCTGAGGAACAGGCAAGATACAATCAATCCACCTGGCCTCATCTGTCTTAAGAGTTCACTCTCTGCCAGGGTTTTGTCAATCAAGAAACTATATCGCCCCTCAGGATGTCATTCATTTGTTGTTTGATTATCTTTTCCAAAATACCTCACAGATCACTCTCGTCAGGGAAATCGATTTGTAGTTCAATATCTCTTCTCGGTTTCCTTTCTTAAAAATACGTCACATTTGCTCTTTTCCACTCTCGGCACTTTTCCTTTCTCTGGTGACATGAAACTATTCAAGTAGTTTATCAAGTGTATCAGGACATTGAGCCTCGTCTAGATCAAGACCCTTTTGTATTGTTTATATTCGATGTCTCAGTGTTCTGTAAGATCTCCCTTGTTCTATCCCATTTGTGTTGGTGCTGTAAAAACACTTTTGAACCAGTCACTGACTGTGCTGGGATGAGGGTACATTTTTTTTTTTTTGATTTTCATAGTGACCGACATATCACGGACAAATCATGTCTATCTTGTATGAGAACGAAATGAGGTAAGAAAATGAATGAAGGAATCAGTCAGAGCTCGTACAGTAACTGTAGACTTAACTTTCAATGGTAGAAGTGTTGTAGGAAGAAGGAAGGTGGGTATCATGACGGTCAATCCTCGTTTGGCTGGTCTTCACACAAACTGAGAAGCAGCTGCCAGACGCGAGTCACAAGTCCAGTTCCTGTTGCTGGCTGCTCACCAGAGCAGTTGTTGAAAAGGGGTTGATGGTGAGAGATGATTACTTAGATGCCTGGAGAATCATTGTGATGTGTGGCTTTTGATTCCACTTTGTTTGATATAGAGGTGGGGGGGTAAGCTATCCCAAACAGGTGATCATATTCTATACTGGAGGGAATAAGATCCTTCTTGATCTGAAATAGGATAGCTTTTCAGGGAGAGAATCATAATACTTATACAACACTCGCAGGTTTGGAGAAACAGATTTCGGAATGTGATTAAGTAGATTTCCACGGTAGAGTGGATGACATGGTGAAGCCCAATATGTTCATAATACTGATTTTTTTTTTAAAATAAACAGATGGAAAACTCACATTTCTTAATATAAGTAAGAATTGTGTTTTGGCTTTTTTGAATTTAACAGCAGATGGTCATTTCATTTGTAATGTGTTAATCTGTAAAGATTCCATTTTTGGTGAAGTATATCTTACGGTCTCATGATGGTTTGAATTCACAATGCAATAAACGTTATGCTTCCTTGACAGATGTAGACCAATGTGTATAATTTTTTTTTTTTTTTTTAGATAAGATGTTCTTTACGTTAATAGGAAAAATGATATAGTTATTTTCTTTAGTAATGCAAAATACTTACACATAGAATCTGAAGTGAAAATTAATTTGAAATTGATGACATTTCTCAACATGTGGAATATCATATGGATCCTGAAATCTTAAATATCTGGAGCGTCCAACGATATAGCACTAATGTGCGATCAATCAATTGAGAAAATAACGTTCCGTGTAGATGTTTTAGCACTCTTTTATGGACAGCCCTCACATGAAGTTCTTTGATAGTGATATACAAAAATTACTTTAATATCTATATTCAAACATCTTCAATGATCCGTGCTTAGTATCCTATGTACGATCCAACATTTTTCTAGGGGTAGACAATGCGCAGTAGTCAAATAATCAACAAATTTGTCTTAAGAACAACGCCCCTTGCAAAATATTCGTAGAATATCTATTTGAATTTTTTGACGACTCATGTTTGTTAAGATTATTTCCATGTAACCATTAAGGTATATATATGATGGGGAGGAGGTAAATAATAGGAATGGATGATAGGGTATAGAGACGCGTGGTGGCGTGGGTCGGAGTGAAGCGCATGCGCAGTATCGATCATTGCCCCCGCCTCGCGTGGAGTACACCCCTGCACGGCGCTCCGCCATTTTGAGTCAAGCTGTTGAGATTGTTGTTCACTTCATTATTATCGCAAGCCATGGCCATGGACGCTCAGGCACAGCCTAAGAACCTGGACAACGTGAAGAAAGAGCCACAGTCGCAAAAATCAAATGAAAATAGTGATAACACTAGCAATTTCCGAGGTGGAGGACGAGGTGGTCGAGGAGGCTTCCGTGGTAACCGGGGAGGCGGTAGTGGCGGCGGCGGTGGAGGTGGCCGTGGTGGTGGCCCTGCTGGCCGCGGCGGAGGTAGTGCCAACGCCAACAGTGCCCAGACGTCAACACAAGTTCCAGGCGGCATAGGAAGCTTAGGAAGTGGCGGTGGCAGCAACAACGCTGAGGGAAGGAATGAGGGTAGGAACGAGCAGCGAGGCGGTGGCGGCTACTATAGGGGCCGGGGCCGTGGTGGACGCGGCGGCGGTGGCGGCTATGACAAAAACCAGGTATGCTTATTACCTTTGATTTCCATCTTTGGCATTGTTTACCTTGATGCTCTGGCGGAAATGAAACTAATGGACTCTGAACCCTTAAGGAACTGTTTTACCTGCAGCATTGATTGAAGAACTGTAGATTACATTGGCAGAGTTTGGTTACTTGGTTTTTTTTGTTTTTCTTTAAACCTGGCATATATGAAAAAGAATTTCAGCTCGAGGAACCTATCTCCAAACTTAACGTACTATAGTGAATTTTTTTTTATGTGATTATTGCTAGTAAATTAGTTTTATTTAACGAAAGTTGATCAGATTACAGTCTTATGTCGACAGATTGTCGCCATGTCAACTAGACACTAATATTACGCTTGTTTAACTGGGATTCATCTATTGGAGTGTTCTGGCTTCATCATCTCTGCTTATCTCTGAGGCTTCTTTGGTTGTTGGGGCTTGGGTATGGCAAGTAAGGCCGTGGATGTTGTAATACACACCAATTTAAAAATATCCTTCAGATGTTAAGATAATTCCAAGAGCACATAAATACCCACTGAATACAGTCATGGCTCATGTATCCACTAGAGGTTAATTGAAAGAACTGGTCTTTGCAATTGTTTTGAAAGTGCCATAAATCATTCACTGCATCCTGCTGTAGATGTGTAAATATCATTGGAAAATTTGTGTATCTCTTGAGTTAAAGAAATACATGCTCCAGTATCTCCCCTGAACTTGTGGAAGCTTGCTTTGGATGTGGAGAAAATCATATCACTGCTAGATGCATGAATCTACTTCATTTTCCCTTCCCACTTTTCTTTCTTTACTTTGATGCACATACATTTGGGGTTTTGTATTGTTTGCATAAGCAGAAACACTTGTCAATTTTTTTAACTTTTTTTTGAGAATATTGATCACTTGACACATATCCAAATAATGCAGTCTTTGTGGGAAAGTTACTTTATGTTGAAGGTTCCAGTCATTGACTAAAATCCACATCAAGGCCGGCCCTTATTTCAACTGTAGAGAGAATTATGAAACGGAAAACAAAAAACAAGAAGTATTTGCGAATTTTTAAGTGAAAAACCTGTCTTGAAATGTGCCAGGTCATTGTTATTAGGAAAGGTATATGGGAAGGTAGTTCCAAAGCTTCAACATGAAAGAAGCAGGTATCAAAATGGCTTACTTTTAAGTGATACAGCAGTTAGGGGAGTATTGCGTGGTCTAGTTAGTGGTTTTGGCACACAAGCAGCCAGCTCTGTGGAGCAATGACCAAAGTATTATAATAATATCTATAGAAGAGGGAAAGTCAACCAACATTGTGGTGTAGGGCAAGGGGCTCAAGTTTTGAAGTTAGTCAGAGGGACAGTTTTATTATAAGTTGGATTGCTTGTATGAATTGAGCAACTGCTTAGTAGTTGATTGTTTTGTATTTTATTTGTGGAATGAGTTATTTTTTATAGAATTTGTATTTTGTATGTAGCATGAGTTATTTCATACAGAAAAATTATTTGCTAGAGAAAATATAGGAAAATTATTATTTCATAAATACTGTTCTTATCAGCTCACATCCTATTTTGCCTTTGCAACACCAGGATCGACAATATCAGACCTGTCACTTTGTTTCAGTTTTCTAGCTTGATTAGTTCCTCATATTCTCTTGCAACCAGGATAGCAGCATTTGCAGTATTTATGGTGCTCTGTACAACATTTTGATGGCTCATGAATGATTGGCTCATTGGCATTCGTTTTGTGTTTGATAGTTGCTGTATTTTTTTCTTGTCAGTACTTCAGGTGTGAAATTCATTGGTAAAGCTATATAGCTGTATCATGCAGCTGACTTAATATGGGTGTTGCTGTCACAACACCTGCAGTGAATGGGATAGATACCAGTTTAAGGGCACTCCTAAAGTAACCAAAGGTTGGGAAGAAATTCATATTTATAAACTCATTATTGTTAGGAGTAATTACAGTGATAGGGAATTTGACTGGACCATTACAGTTTATGCTCTCGCAAATGATAATGGTAGTTTGGGTGGCTTTTATGAGAAAAATATTGGAATGATGTGGCTCTAATGAAAAATGTGGGGAAAATTTGGAAATCACTCTTAGTGCTCATGGTGATACAGCCTTGCAGAAGGTGGCTTTTTGAGTTGGTGGAGTCTGGCAACAGCGCTGTTAGAAGATACTGTAATTTTATCATATGTTAAAGAATGGGGGAAACTATTTATTCAATAACAAAAATGTACAGGAGTTCCTTGGTTAATATCTTGTATGCATTTTTAAAAGTATTATTTCGTGGAAAACTACAAGAAATGAGACCAACTTAACAATTTTTTTTTAATGGAATACATTCTTTGGAAATATTTCTTGATATTCTCTTGCCTTTCTGTGCATCGCTTATATATGTTAAGAATTAATCTATTAAAAGATAAATCTCTTCATTCATACTTAAAGTATTTTGTCCACTATATCGCATGAATAAATTGTCTTTTACCGATTCTTGAGAATAGAAGAGAGCATAGATGGTCCATATTGTTGATTTTATTTAAAGAAGATGTATGATTAAGTAATATCTTTGAATGCCACAGTGTTTGTACTCATAGGTAATTTCCCTGAATATTTGAATATATGAATGACAGGAAGTACCGTTTTATCATAAAAGATTTTTGTCCTAAGGAAAAGTGTAGGGTGTATGATGATTTACAACGAAGCTTGGCGTTAACAATGTTCATATGGTTCTTTAGGAAAATGAATGTAAACTTTGTGGTTATTACCATGATTTCAGCTCTTAATTGAATGGGTTATTAATTGTTTGTAATTCTTCTAATGGTGAGAAAATTGTGTTAGGGAAGAGTATAGAACATAACCCAGTTAGAATTATGAAAAAACTTTGAAGGGATATAGAAGGAATATCATCTATTGCTATCCTGTTTTGTTGGAAGTAGGAGTTTATCTAGTTATTATCCATACAAATTACATGATGGGGAAAATTGATCAGTTCAATTGTTTCAGGTTTATCTATATGAGAAAAGTTTGAATGGTGGTGATGTTATAGGTCTCTGGGTAATATTTGAAAGAAGTTTACTAAATAATTTTAGAAAGTAAGAATATTCATATTTCTAATAGTATTTTTCTTCATATGTTGGACTCCAGTCATGAACAAAATGCTGGGCCTTAATTGAAAAAATAGTGAGGTTAATGAAAGGGAGAAGAAAAGTATTCATAAATTTTGATGGAAGTGCAAAATGTCTTTCAAATGTGCCAGGTCATAGGTGTTGGGAAAGATGTGAGGGTAGAGAGTTCCAAAGGGAAAGAAACTGTTATCAGAACTGCCCACCCCTGAGTTTCTAGGGGCCACACACTCATAATCATGTGACACAGTCAGCTCTTGGGAGCAAAAACCATAGTAATACCAACAAAAAAGAGGGAAAGTGAACCAACATTGTAGGCATAGGGCAAGTTGGTCAAGTTTTGAGATTATCGTGGAGAGTGGAGAGTTCATAAGTCTGACTGCTTTCGACTCTACCCTATCAAGGAAGAATGCAGAGCTAGAACCGCACTAGATGTGAGAGTGCTACTCACACAGTTAGTCCTTTGTATAAACAGAGCAATTGATCAGTAGAAAAGAAATTTCATTTAAACAGGACTTCTAGTTTCTTAAAGGCAGACTTAGCTATTTCTGTGATGTTGGGTCTCCAAGATAGTGGATATTACAGTAACACCAAACATGTTCTTTGAGGTAAGAGATTAGATTACAGAATTGTTGAAGGAGAGAGGAAAGTTGAGATTTTCAATAGAGACGTCATGGAGGCATTAAACTTGACTAGATTTTGTCTACCTCACTGAGATATCTAGTCCAAATCAATGTTTATTGAGGAAGTTGTGTTTAGATGTATATTGAGCGAGAAGTATTAGAATTGAAGAATGTAAGGGATGCAGTGTTGAGTCATCAGCATGTGATTGCAATTGGATTTTAGTGGAAGCAAGTAAATTGTTGATAAAAAGGAGCAATAGTTTAGGAGACAGGACAAAGTCTTCAGGGACACCACAGTTTATGGAGAAAGGAGAGGCTGATACATCAATAACCACGGAGATAGATTAGATAGAGGTAAAGCTAGATACGATTTGTGAGAGGAAGGGGAGCGTATCATTCTTGCACTGATGTGAATTTTAGAAAATAGTTACAGTTTGCAATTATTACACTATTGTTCATGCACTGATGTGAAATTTGTCCTTGCAATTGATATATTGTTAATATTTGTTCATATTTTTACTTTTAAATTAAAGCTTTGATGCTAGTGAAAAAGGGTCTTCCATTAATGCCAGTTGTCTGTTAATTCACATTTTTACTCACCAATGGACTTGTATATAGTTTATATATAGTATTTTGGGTTAGTGATAACTACAGAATGAGAAGTAACTGAAATTTAAGAACATAGGATTGTGTAATGTGTACAGTATTGCTATTGCTCATCTTCCTGATGGCTCAAGTTGGGATGTTTGAATGTAATTAAGATGAGGAGAGAAAGAGTGGGATAGCTTGTTTCAGGATAGGAACCTGGCTTTCTAGCTCAAGTAAGATGAAGCTCAGGGTAGAGAAAGAATGGTTTGCAAATGTTGTTGGGGTTAAGTCAGGAGTTAGCAAGAGCATAATGGTAGTAACTTAGTCTGCTCCAACCATGACCCACACTTATGCCACCTGACAACCCTCACTGAAGTTGTGAAGCACTCTGTCACATACACCTGCAAAGTAGCAGATTTTGACTACACAAAAAGAGGGACTGGTATAAGTAGGTTCCTTGCAGAATAACAGAATCATGTATAATGATCTTGCATAAAGTGAGGGATGGGTATACTGTGAAGGATTGTTGAATGTGTTTGATGATAGGATGGCAGATTTAAGATGTTTGGGTTGTGGAAGTATACGAAATGAGTTGTGGAAATTGGTTTGGAGAAAAGGGAAGAAATTGTGAAAGCTTTGAGGAAAACAATGTGGCAAGGCTGCTGGAGTGGATGGTATTGCAGTTGAATTTTTTAGAAAGCGAGTGACCCTTTTTTGACTCCAAAATATGGATCAGGCTATGTAGGCTGACTTTTGATGATGTGGCCTTGAACCCTTGGTTGATTCAGGGCCTTGGCTGAGGGATCAGGTCCCTCCCATCAGTCTGCCACTGCCCTCAAAACACGACTGTGCCTCCTGACACTGAGAAAAACATACAACAAAATGCCCAGCTAGTGCTCCATTTTATCATGCCTCTCAAATTATAGCCAATGTAATGGGATTGTTATTTTCCATCATTTTCCCAAAGACAACACAGCGAGGAGAAAGTAGATTACTGTTTGCGGTCAACACAATATTAATTCTAATAATGCAAGAATATGCAGCATACATTAAATTTAAAACAAGTGACCATGAAAAAAAACATGCAATATGAACTGTTATGCCAGCCAGTGCCAAAGAATCAAAAGAGAAGGAAACCTAGCAAGGGAGATGTTATAAAGTTTCCTAGGACATTTGTAGATATGTAGATCTGTTTGGCGTTGGTGGTTTCCTTTTGTATACGGTGTCGTTTACTTTCTTTGGAATTAGGACTTTGAACAAAATATGATGGCAATACAGAAGACAGTTATAACTATACATAAATATATTTATTCTTATGAATGATATTTTTGAAATAAATGGAATGATATATGCTCTTCATTATTTGTTTTATAACTTAGCCAACAAATAAGTGTCTAGGAAGGCAAGGAAGCTAAGGAAAGTTATGGATAATGAGAGGGAAGGTATGGATACTGCATGGAAAGGTATAGAAATTGAGCAAAGTGTAGATGAATCTACATTTTCATTAGCCCTGTACCAGCACGTTTTCTTTGTTTAGGGCCATTGATGTAGCATACATGTTCCACCCACATGCGTATGGGTCAACTTGGTATATATATATATATATATATATATATATCTATATATATATATATAGAGTGA
>JAUUDZ010394005.1:2602-15482 GCA_032361705.1 Panulirus versicolor | reverse complement strand
ATTTAACCCCTAGACTCCTTTTATGGGATTCCTGTGTCATCAAAAATTGCGTTACAATCAGTAGCAGGGTAATAATGGAGTCTTCTAAAGTGAGACGTTTCTCATCTAGAATGTTCGGCTTTTTTGTTCATTAACGATGATACAACTTCGCCAGAAATAATCTTTCACTCACCGTGTAACCCATAGTAGGTGGAGTCCGGTAACATCCTTCATATCTAACCCAACTGCTTGAGTTCTCTCGTATGGTTGAATACAGTAGACAGTCGGGTTTGTAAAATTGTGGTTATTGCATTGTAGGGAAAAATAGAGGAGGAGATATGTTATAGTTTACGTTACAATACTCTGAAGAAAACGAAGTAGCTTAGGTGTTTAGAGAAAACGGTAAATATCGTCTGCATAGGGTTCACTGTGTTAATAGTATGTAGTACTTACACATGCTTATTTTCTTTTCTGATTATTCACTATTGTTTACTCTGAGTAAAGTTTTCGAATTTTGGAAATGGGAAAAATAATTTCCGTGTCTTGTTTCGGGTAGAGATTTATGGAAATACCCTCATACTCAGTTGCTTGACTCTGCAGACGGAAACATCGCTGGAAGATGATCGTCTGAATCTAAGGTTAGGTCTGTTTGCTCACCATCGAGAAGAATCTTTGGCTTACGTACATGCTTCATGATAGGGACGTCACGTGTTGTAAATACTGCAGGGTAGTTAGGTTCCCTGGTAGGAGAGAAGTGGTAAAACTCAGGCAGACTTAACCTGCTGATACACTGGTTTGACAAGTAGTTTTAATTGCATGTTGCCAATCGACGACAACTAAATTATTGATTTTAGAAAGTCGACAGTTATTGATGCACTCACGACGGACATATTTCACTTAAACCCAACACTTTATCATACGTTTCCACAAATAAAAAAGTTTTGCTCCAATTTTCTTCAACTTTTATTCATTCTATTTATTTTTTTCAGTAAAATGTGTGCTGGTGGAGTGGTGTATGACCAGTATGGCGCCTGACTGAGCGAGGAAGCACCTGGGACGTCATGCCAGAGACAACAAACACCATCTGGGCCAGGCATCAACTCATGACGCCACCAGTGATGGCCACCACATTACTCAGGTAAAACTTACCAGTATTCTTAACACATATCAGGAAATCAAGGAGTAAAGAGAGATTGGAAGGAAAACGTAATTTATATTTCATATTAAAAACATACATAAAATATAATATGTAGGAAAAACGGTGAGCAATGTATACGCACGCACACAGTCACATATACAAAGCCATGCATGCAGCCCTAACTCACTGGCCTTACACACGTTAAGGGAGAGTTTGGGTAAATGCTGCCACTTTACTATTTACTGCCACATATTCACTGCACCAAGACACGGCACCTGCACCAGAACATGAGACTTCAGCAGGGCACGATACTGCACCAGGCTATGACTAACTTTTTGTTGAAACAGATTATTTCTGTTTATATTTCTGTTTTCAGTAGAACAAATTTGTGTTGCAAGATATGCGTGTGTTGTACCAAGAAACTGCCAGAAATAAATATTTATTGGTTATTTTAGGGAATCGCCGTTTCCAACGAAGCAAACCTGCCAGATCGTAGCCTAGCAGGTTTGACTGTTTGAGTCACTGTAGATATAGCATGATATGATCAACACTGATAATGTTTATAGAAAGAATTTGTGTTTTATATGAGGCAGCAAAACCCGACGTTACGATCCTTGGCCACCGTCGTACTCAAGGATCGTACCATCGTACTCTCTAGGCTTGTTACAAAAGCTTTCATACATCAATAGAAATTATATACAACGTTGTCAATAGTCAATGCTTTTTGTACATCTCCATTTCAACCAACATACTTTGAATGTACTGAAATTGATATCAACATGTGGATATGTTGATATATTCGACCAAGTAGATTAACCTCAGCCAGCGAAGGTCAGGTTAGGTATAACTAGTTAGGTTAAGTTGGATCCCAATTTCCTGCAAGTTATTTGTCATTAATTCTATGCAGATTCTTAGCAAGAAAGTGGATTATCTGTGAGAAGCTTTGACAATATGGTCTCAATGAATTTTTGCTTCACTTATAAATGAAGGAAAGTTTAATATGTGTATCTTGCTTGTATAGGAACTAAGTACTGCCAAGTTACTTTAGATGAATTACATTTGCGACCATGTAATGTTAGCGTACCAGGACGTATACAGCAGTTGACTGTCATAGAGAAAAACAGCAATTCATCTTCGAGTGAAATGAATTGGTCATAGATGAAGAAAAATTAGGTCCCATGCTCGGACAGCCTCTGTAAACACAGTGGCAGTATTCAAGGCGTGTGTAGATACATTACGTACTAAGAGGAATGTGAAGAATAGAATATCTGTAACTTTAAGATTATCTGTACATAATAATTAGTCAGAACAATGATGAATTTAGTGATTAAATATGGGAATGATACCTGACTAGAGTTTGGCTGCTTTATTATGGATAATCATTGAAGTTTCAGTTCGTGTCGGGCTGAGCCTGGACTAACGGTCGTGGGGGCAGACGCCCTTTGGCTGGCCTTCGTCGGGTATTATCACGTCTGTAGAAATTACATGTTTACCGGGTTCACACCAGCCTCGCCTGATGTTGACGGATGTCTTCTTTGGTTCACGCTACAAGTCACAGTTGGTGAATTATACCAAGTGGGATTTTAACTATCAATATCCATCTACCTATAATCATCTATTCTCTTGCGATGAAGTATGATAAATTGTTAGATTATATTTGTTTTTTTCTGTTCTTACGACGCAATCTCTTCTGTGTCTGATTTCCTCCGCTACCACATACAGCCTACAAAGGACTCAGTGATCTGTTGCTCTTCGCATTTCCTTTTATCTGTCTGTCATGTAAGTACTATGCGTCCGCTCCACTGTCTCGCCACACAGGTTACATTCCTCCCTCTCATACAATATTTTGAAATAATATTTTCGCCTGTTTGTATCCCACATATCCAGTTTTCAAATTAACTCATCTTTTCGTGTTTATATAAACACTGTCTTCCACTCCACACGCTCAAGTGGTGGGTTTAACTCATCATCAACCGATTTTTCAAACATGTTAAAGAAATTAACCCATTTTACCATGAGAAGCGCCCCCGTACTCTGGTTGGTAGTGACTCCCCCCAGCTTGTACTGTGTTCACAAAACAACAGGTTGACTCTAACAGTAACAAGTGTACACCAAATATGCCCTTATTAAATGATTTACATTCCATAAGTCACCACAATCACAGTGACTGTCTTCCTCACAGGCTGTAACATAGATATCCATGTGATTCACAAAAAGCTTCAAATATTCTGAGTATGATTTACTTCCCTTGGTTTATTTTCGTCCAAGAGAAGCAGTCTTTCAGTTGCCTTGTGAGGTTTCCAGTTGCAGTCAGTCTGTACTTGGGTGAACAAAACTTTCACTCGTGTTTCGGCCCAAGGACCATCACCGGTCAAGTTCTGTCATTTTCACGAACATTTGGTAACTCAGATAACTGGATTCTGTTTCCTCTTGAGGCTGGTACCCAGTAGAGGGTTTCGTTATGCATGATACCTCAGTACACATGAAGTAGGTACTGGGAGGAAAAATTGGAAAGGTATTTCAAGTATGTTTATGGTCGGGTCAGAAATCGAAGCAGGGACTGGTGATGCCGTTGGGGTTTATCTTGTCCCAGATGTGGTACATTCTCTCCGGAGTGATCTTGTGGCCCGTGAAGATCTGCAAGAAATGTGCCATGTTGCATTACTGCTGGGGTTTCATTTTGATTAAGTGGGACACTTGGAGAAAGTCGGGTAACAGAAGACCTGATGGTCTGTGACGATGTTATCTGCTGGAGGATAAAGTATATTGCATTCCTAGTGTATGAGGAGAGAGACAGGAGAGTAAAGCAGAGGACTAGGATGGGAGTAACGTTGCAAACATTGCAGGGGCTAAGACGTTCACTTCTGTTACTGGAGGATTGAGGTTAACTGCCTTAAGATTATGGTTAATCAGACGCAGGGTTCAGGTTAACTGCAGTAGGAATTAAAGATAAGTACTTCGGGGTTGAGGTTAATTGCTTAAAAGGAACTGAGGTTAATTATTGCAAGAATGAGGGCTTACATCGGCTACAGCTGTTTGTGGAGATTTGAGGCTTGTAAGAGGGATGTGAAGTAACTATAGAACTAGGGGAATACTTTCGCCTTGAACGAGGGGTATAGTTGTGTCCGGAAGGAGGGGGGGGGGGACTTCTACCTGGAAAAGTTCTCTGTGGTCAACTTGACAAGAAATACACATGAGGGAAATGACGATAGTCTGGTTATTCTTGGTGAGGGTGCAGGAGGAGGGGTGAGGGATGGTAGTGAGGCTGGTAGGGAACTACCTGGCAGTAAGGTGATGGTAGTGAGTTAAGTGGCCACTGCTGGTGCCACGTCTTTATTTAGGTCATGGTAGTGAGTTACGTGGTCACTGCTGGTGCCACAGCGAGAGTCAGTTACCCCCCACTTTAACCCCACGTGACACGACAAGACTCACCTGAACGAGGTCACAGTCGTCATTGACCATCTCGCCGCAGGTGAAGCGGTCGTCATGCACAGGTGGGTGGACGCCAATGGCCTTGGCCAGGTGGGCGGTGACGTACACGTCCTCGACGGGGATGATGCGAGTGTTGAGAGACGCTTTGTACAGCTCCTCCACAATGTCACCTGACATCACGTACCCTGGGGGTCACAAGGGGTCAGAGGTTACTAGGACCACAAGAGGCTTCCCACCAGCCACGCTAACGATGGTGGTGGGTGGTGGTAATTGTGATGATTATAAGTAACTACCAACACGGCAAAGTACCAAGATAAGAGGGAATACAGTGGAAAGCAAAAAGCAACAGACCACTGGCTCCTCACCTGGTTGCTTGTGCTTGTAGAGGTGACCAGAAACAGAGAGTAATGTAGGAAAGGAAATAGATGACCTTTGGACGATTTACTGTAAACTTAATACGTAACTAAGAGGGCACAAATATCATCAGTCATGAACTTTAAGCGAAGTATTTGTCAAGTCTCTTCTTAAACGTGTCTCTGGTGTTGCTTTTAACTACTCTTAACTGGTAAATCATTGCATAGGTGAACAATCCTCTGCAAGAGAAAGTACTCCACCTCAGGTGAAGTAAAATGTTTGGCCATACGTTTCCATCCATTACTGTGAGTGAAATAAAAAAATTATCCAGCCCTGAGACCCCGCTTAGGTCGAGACTGTAAAATTTAGCATCACCTAAATTTCATATATGACGTTAGAGGGATGGTAGGGGTGTAGATTATCAACATGAGTCTGTCAAACCCATTTCTTCTCATCTGCTTCGTCATTCGTCTCATAACTTCCTCACGAAGCTCCCGTATCTTGTATCTCCGCTGGTCAAGACTCACTCATGTCATGGTTCCTTCCCTTCTGCCCACCTGAGTCGCTTCCCTGCGTATCTAACTGCCTCACACTGATCTCCTCCGCTTCACGAGAGATGCTTCTTCGGTACGGGTTCGAACAGGCTGGTTCGAAGCTTTAGGTCCGAGCGCTTCGGGACTGCTCGAGCAACCTCATTCATTGTTATCAGTTGGCATTGGACGGAAGTGTGTGTGGTGGACATGGGTGTGGTAGGGAAGCCTCCAGGGGCAGTATAGTGTGTAGGGCGTGTCCACGTCGGCCTGTACCAGGGGAAGCAACGGAGGTCAGGACGTCGGCAAGATTTCCAGTAAGTCACCTGCTGCATTAGTTGACGCTGAGGGCTCATTCGTGGGGTAAAGTTCTGCTTCGTCACCGGAGTTCACGTGGAGCCAATATGCCACTGGCAGGCGACCGTCATGCAAGGGTTGGGTCTGTTGTGATCATACGGGAGGATAACTCGGGTGGCGTCACATGTCTGAAACATCAGGAAAAGTAATGTCTGCAGCCCAGAGGTGGATGGCATCAGGTTTCCACTTTCTCTTCGACTGAGGTTCAGGTGTGAACTGGTTTCCTTAACGTCACTGTCAGTGGTGGGAGGAGGACGGTCTTGTGTCGCCTGACCTGCTCTTTATCATGTTATCCACCTGTGCGTCACGCCTAGCAGCGACAATGTACGTTTGGTTAATACCTCGGGTGCAGGAAAACACAAACCTAGCTGACCACTTCATACTCTCCCGTGATTAGCTTTTGTAAAGTTGATGTAGCGTAGATGAATGGTTACTGGGCATTTGCCTTACTGTATTGCATGTTACGTATGCCTTTCCAAAACCTCGTCTGATAATGATGATAAGTTTGTAAGAAAGATGAAATACTCTGATGGTCTCTTTATTTATTTTTTTTTTCCTCGGCGAGACAACATTGTCGTATCGATCATTTCGAAATTCATCGAAATCGGAAAGTTTTTTTTTTCCCCCCCATTGTGTACAGTAGACCATGATACTCCAGTCATGGCTATACTCTCGTTCACTTGTCATCCACGTCCGCAGCTCGCTCGACCCTTCACCTGCTCGAGCCACCGCGTGTTGGTGACCCAAGTGATTCGTTGATCAACTGTTATTTGCTTCACTCGTTGTGACCAGCGTAATGAAGCCGATTCACCGCCCTCTCGCGACAACCAGTTCAGCTCCTCGACAGCTGTTTGTATCGGGACGGTTCAAAGTATCCGGTTGCTCGATTGTAATGAAGCAGTGGCGTTCGTCCTAGCCTGAGCAGGGGGCGTTAAGCAGCGTATCACGTCACATTGACTGAACCAAGGACGATTCATGAGGGGGGTTCGAATCAGGTTTCAGTAGACTCGCTTCTAGAGGAAATGATTGGCTAACAGTCAGCAGCGAATGATGTGGTTTAACACACTTAACACACACACACACACACACACAGAGGAGAGGTTGGCCTGAATGGCAGAGGGAGGAGGGATCTGGAGAGTGTCAGTGGGTGACGTACCTGCCCCGGCCAGGAAGGGAGGGTGTGCTGAAGGCATCGGCATGCCTGGCGCCACATTCACTGGACGGAAGGACTTCTTCTGCTTGATGCAGCCTGGCAACAACAACAACAATGTACTCTCGTTAATCTTTGATGAACATCATAATGGTACACTTGTTATTATTAGGCTTAGAATTACATAGAAATGGTTATTAAATGTATTCACTAGAGATCTGTATCCATTAGTGTATATGTAGTATGAAAGAACAGATATCCTAACAGTTTTTAGGTGAAATCTTGATCAATATATAATCCTTGTTTTCAGTAAATTTTTATTACCTTACGTTCACATCAGAATGTCGTGCTCACAGTCAAACTATACCAACAAACTAGGACAAGTGTGTTGCTGTGTTGCTACGAAGGAGAAAGATAGAGGAAAGCTTTATATCGGATTCCTTGTTTATTACGGTGT
The DNA here is from genome assembly GCA_032361705.1 of Panulirus versicolor. Classification (NCBI taxonomy): domain Eukaryota; kingdom Metazoa; phylum Arthropoda; class Malacostraca; order Decapoda; family Palinuridae; genus Panulirus; species Panulirus versicolor. Next base: position 8,085 of record JAUUDZ010394005.1, on the reverse strand, counting down.
TGTTCCTGTTTGCTGTAGCCTTGGTTATTATGGTGAACATTCAACAAGAAATGCACCTTGAATGACCCTTGTGTCTTCTGCAGGTGTCTGTGAGTATAACAATATTATCGTTCATGTACGACAACGGTAACCAAACCCCTGTCTGTGCACGAAAGCGTAGTTAATCGTTTTATTATTCATTGAATCTTACATTATAGCGTCACATTCACTTTTCTGTCAGTTTTCTGACGACGTTTTCTTACATGAATTTGCATCAATATTGCGATCCATCGAGCAATAGCCAAGGCTTCCTCTTGATCCTAGTCAAATTAAAATCTATACTCGTAAATATAAATTTTCACTTAAAATATAGTTCAAAATAAATACTGGTTTATGTAAAATAGAGTTGTTACATATGTTAATATTCTTAAGTACTGAAGTCTAAATTTATCGTATTAATTTTGATCATCGTAAAAACATCTCATTTGTTTGTTTACATTCCTCCTGCCTGGGCCTGTGTTCTCGACGCATTTCACAATTTCGCCATGGCCTTTGCACCATTTATCCCAGTATGGACACGCCAGTCTGAAGAATGCCTTCTGAACATGTAAGATTCTATTTGCGCGTGTGATTGTGGGTGGATGTGAAAAAAATAATCAGTGACGGAGGTCAGGAAACTGATGCAAGAAAATTTTATACGATGGTGTGTCGTTTTATAAATACGGAAGTGAAACTTGGTCGTGCAGTTTATATGTTCTTTCCCTCCCAGACATATCCAATTGAAAAGGTGCAGGGGTGGGACCAGGGCAGTCCTGCTTTGATATGAAATACAGTTTATCTCGTTCATCTTTCCAAAGTAAACATTTGCTTTTGCACATTCCGACTTCACCTTTGACACATCAGTCTTAAATAAAAGGCTTTCGGGTCTAGTGCCAGGTCTTGGTGTGTATGTGAGGGAACGGTGGATAAACACTGACGGGTTCTCGCGGCTGCCAATAAAATCCAGAGGGTAACGTTGTGAAATATGTGGAACGTTGTTGTTTACAACTGACGAAGCTCATTAGATTAGGGTGGTGGGGGGAGGCGGGTCTCGGCTCCCGAACCTCCAATTAATCCACCAAAAATTATTACCTTATTACTTGTATTTTTCTACTTCTATCAGAATGTTTTAGAACTGTTAAAATCAACTTCTTATGTCGTTCAAACTAGTTGATAGGCAAAAACGAAGCCAGTCACCAGTATGTTATGTATAATTCCTTGACATTTACACAAATGCCAGACTGTTTATATTGAACAGTTTCAAGTTGAACAAAAAAGAAAGTTTGTGACTTGTGGCGCACGACCCACCGCTGGGCTGCTCGTAGGTGAGGCTGACTGAAGCAGCTTTGCTGTTCGGCTATAGTCAAGTATAGACGATCTTGTTGGGGTAATTTCCAATGGAAATTACATTTGTTGAAGATGACTTTACCGTAGCACTTCAAGATGATGGAGGCAGTACAGGTGTAAATCACGACATTCCGGTCCCATAGTGATACTGCCAGCCTTTCACTTTCTCCTGCCACAGAGGTACCCATTGCAGCTCTGTTGCTTATCCAACCCTCATATGGGTGACGCAGGGTTTCTGTGGACCTATGGAGGAAGTACTTCTCAAGCAACTGAGCCCGAGTGGGTGTCATGAGGTGGTCTTACATAGACGATGAGACAGGGTAGGAGTGTGTGGTCAGCTGTCTCATGAGACATTGCTTTTGTACTAACTTGCTATGTAGAGGGACCCGGCGGCCTCCTGTGGGGACGGCTTACCTCACCCGTCATTCAGCGAGACCTGACGGCTTTTCTGTAGGTACGGCTGACCTTACCTGTCGTTTATCGGGACCTGGCGACCCTCTGTGGTTACGGATGACCTTACCTGTCATCCAGCAGGACCTATGGGCCTCCTGTGAGTACAGCTGACCTCACCTGTCATCCAGCGGGACCTGACGGCCTCCCTGTGGGTACGGTTGACCTTGCTTGTCGTTTATCGGGACCTGGCGACCTTCTTTGCTTACGGCTGACCTTACCTGTCATCCAGCAAGACCTGTGGGCCTCCTGTGAGTACAGCTGACCTCACCTGTCATCCAGCGGGACCTGACGGCCTCCTATGTGGGTACGGCAGACCTTACCTGTCATCCAGCGGGACCTGGCGGCCTCCTGCAGGTAGGTGAGGAGTGAGGGGATATTGATGAACATGTCGTCGTCGGTCTTCATGATGTACTGGGCCTGCTGGCAGTAGCTGGAGGCCCACTTGAGACCCATGACGGACTTGAGGGTTAGGTTCATGTAGGAGTCCACGAAGTCCTCCTCCAGGATGTCACCGTACGTTCTGGACTCCTCCACCACCTGCCGAGGGGGACACACAGGCTTCAGGACTCCCCTCCACTTGATATTCCAGGTTTAGATAAGAGTAGGACACACACAGTCTCTCTCTCTCTCTCTCTCTCTCTCTCTCTCTCTCTCTCTCTCTCTCTCTCTCTCTCTCCCGTCCTACATAGTCACATCCCTAAATGAGATGTGATGTTCGCCTGTGTGGACCACACCACGTTATCATTTAGTGCGGCCCGCCCACCTTGTTGGACAACATCATAATCCAGACACACGCAACGCTGGGTCGGTCTTAGGCTGCACTACCCTGGGGTGAAGAGGATATATCCTCAGAGAACATTCTTTAACCTTATCTGTCCACATCTCGGGACATTGAGTGTGACGTAGGGATAGCTTATAATAAGGTCGCCGGCTTACCTGGGTCTGGATTCGTCTGTCGTGAGGGTTGCCCAGGAGGAAGACCAGCTTGGTGTGGGAAGCTGCCAGAGGCGTGGTACCTCCCCAAGTGTCCCTGATGGCCCGCCTCCGGTGGAAGTTGTCCACGGCCGAACTCACCAGCACCAGCAGCCACACCTACAGCAGAACAACACCCATTCCGTTAATATATATATATATATATATATATATAGAACGTTGTCATACCGTTTGCTTGAATAGTACTCTGTTTCCCACTATTTTCATACGAGGCTAAATCTTAGAAAAGTCATAGATTCTCAGACATTTTGTTTGATCGTTTTTTTCCATAATTATAAACTTTTTATGGCATTAGCAGAAACTGGTATAATCTGTGATGCCACATGTGATTGAGTGTGGAAGTCATATGACATTCAATTGTTTACACGTCAATGATCACACTAGCATGGCTGAAGGCCAGACGGTGTGCTGGGTAAGATGCCTTGGGTGTGAGGAACTGACGTGTGTGGTAGGCAGTGTGTAAGAGGCTGACACAATGACAGGCACCACCACGACTCACCTGCTTCTCGCTACTGCAGACGTTGGCGTTGTTGATAATCATATGGAAGTCGTGTGGGTTGGCGGGCAGGTCCTTGGTTCCTCCCCTCCTCTTGCTTCGTCTATTGTTGTGGGTGTCGGCGGGAGACTCCACCACCACCTCCTCATCGCCATTCTGCCCGACCCCAGGGCTGCCCGGCTGGACACCGCCCGCCGCCTCCCGCTCCTCCTGCTCGGAGCCCCTGGCCGACACGTACAGCAGGAGCACCAGGCTCAGCAGGAAGAGGTAGACGGCAAGCGTGGGGAGTCGTGGCTTGCGGGGCATCCTCACCACGCCTCGCCACCTGCTGCAGCCGCCGCCGACGCCGCTGCTGAGGGCACAACAGACGAGAGTCAACCATTGAACAACCAACAGCTGTTTACAGTTTACATGTAAACTGTAAACAAGTTCTGGGAGAAAGAAGCAATAGGATATTCATTGTTATAGCAAACGCGTTGTAAAAGATATAAATAACAGGGACATTATTCCCGTTGGGTTAGCAACGGGTTCGACACAAAACAACGGCTCTGAGTGACGTGGTTGCCAGAATTGTGGTCACATATTCACCCCTGATATATCGACCATCACAAAGAATGGTCACATCGGCTGAGAAAACGGACTGAGCTGGTGGCGAAGGTCACTGTCGGGAGGAGCACTGTTACGGGGACCTCGCCTACCCTGGTGAACTGGTCTGGGTTACCCAGGACCTGGTGTACTGGTCTGGCTTAACCAGGACCTGATGAACTCGTCTGGGTTGCCCAGGACCTGGTGAACTTGTCTTGGTTATCCTGGACCTGGTAAACTGGTTTGGGTTACCCAGGACCTGACCAAGACCAATTCACCAGATCTTGATTACCCTGGATCTGGTTAACTTACTTCAGTTATCGAAGACTTGGTTAACTAATCTTGATTATTTGAGATCCGCTTAACTATCGTTTGTTCTCAAGGTTCCAGTTAACTAGTCTATAAAGGACTAGTTAAGTTGATCTTGATGAACAAGGACCAGGTTCTGTAAACTTGCTTATGGAGAACAAGGCTATCTTATCTTAATCGTCCAGGATCTAGTTACCCAGACGTAATTATCCAGGAGCCAGCTGAGCCGGTCTAAAACTTGAGTTATTTTAACACTGAGTTTCTTTTTCGTCTGTGTCAGTTTAGGTTGTAAATGAACTCCTCATTTGAAGGTGTAACTGGGGAGACCCAACACTCTTTCGCATGTCATTACCCCCAGAAACTTTCGCCATTTTCGAGTTGCACACATTTTGATTACGTTGCCGTCAGCTAAAAGGCTTTCCAGAATTTGCTGATTTAACTTCCACTGCAGAAGACGCTGCAAGACGTGATGTTTGCACCTTGTTCGTGGAAGAAATGCGTCCTGATCGTATTTTCCGTTTCTGTTACTACTCTTGTCCTGCTGTACCTCTGGAAACTTCATGATTATTGTTCCCGGTGTAGTGTTTCATGATGACGCCTCACACTGCACTCTAGGGACATGGGTCACCACCATCAGTGCGAACGTGGCACTGGTCTTCGAGTGCCACTCGGGAGCAAACAGTAATCATGCGACAGCGATATTGAGAGATAATCATGGATCTTAACATCTCTTTGTGTTTGAGATGATTGCAGTCGAAGTTCCGTAACATCACGTCACTCATGCCGATGACTTGGCCAGGCAAGACGACACGAGCCTCCCACGAGTGATAATTACCGGCTGATTGTGTTCGGAGGTGAGGAGGGGGGGTTGCGCAAGTGTTGCCTTATCGGTTGTGGTCGAACCCACGGGACTGGTCATCATGGACACACAGCAACTGGTGGCACCGTGAGAATGATGGAGGAATGGCTAGTTTTTTCTTCTTTTCTCTCTCTCTCTCTTGCACTCCGTTTGATGTCAAGGATCACACGCACCACAGCGAACGATGCCATTACAATGTTCGTATTGGGATCAGTGAGTGGTAGAGAGGGTTCTCACGATTGACAGCTTTACCCACAGATTTACCTTCAGTCAGGGGATTGCGTGCTGACTCTCCCCGACAGATGAATGGCCCTCAGTTAGATCCATGCTCAACAGGAAGAACTATTTATTTTTTACAAGGGGGTACGTACAGTCTCCCTCACAGGAACGGGGGGGGGGGGGGCGGGGGGGGGGGGGGGGGGG